>VZQC01012814.1:27550-91252 GCA_009823505.1 Rhizomys pruinosus
GAGACAGGGTCTCCCTGTAGTCCCAGCTGTCCTGGAATTTTCTCTGTAGACCAGGATGGCTTTGAACTCATAAAGATCCGCCTGCCTCTGCCTCCCAAGTGCTAGGATTAAAGGTGTAAGCCACCACACCCAGCTCTTTTTTTATTTTTATTTTTATTTTTTTTCACATAAATTTATTTATTTATTTTTAACAAATCTAGACCCATGTTCCCGCTCATTCCCCCACCCCACCAGAGCTCGTGCATTCTGCCAAACATGCTTTCCATCTCTTAGTCTTTCTCAATATTTTCCATGGGGAAGTTGACTGTCTTGAGCAGAAGTTCACTGTTTCAGTCAGCTCTTTGATGCAGTATTTTCTGTTGTTGTTGTTTCCAAAATGCATTATGCCCAACTGCTTTGTACAAAAGGTCAGGGGGCCCTACACAAGAAATACTTACAACTGGGTAATTGGCACTCTTTTTTTTATTTTTATAACATATCTGTTTATGTTTTGGTGCCTACAGACCCAGGCCATTGCAGGCTTTCCTCAAACATTTGGGTGAATGTTGCTTGTGTCTTATACAACCATAAAATTCCAAAGGATTCCATAGTTATACCTGGCCCAGGTACTCCTTTGTGAATTTACTTTTTATCTTTGTTTCTTTCAGTGCACTTGATATCTCTCAAAGTGCCTCTATCTGTACAACATTCAGACATTAACAAATATCAAATAAAAAATAAACTGGATCTAATATAGTATGCTCCATGGTGGGTACAACAGCATAGATAAGAGGCATTAATTTAGACAGTTGTTCAGTGTTAGGTAACAAGGCTCCCCTCCACACAGGCTGGAAAATCCCCTCTTTCCCTAGGCTGGAAAGTCTCAGCTTGCTGGAAGCACTTCCTTAGCTCTGTCCACCACTCCCTTTCCCCACCAGCTGCAAAGATCTGAACAAAGAAATGGTGTCAAAGCCCAAGTCCACACTCTGGAAAGTTGACACAGCCTACTTAGGTGCCTGCCCAAGGTTCCAGTCTATAACCATACTCGTACACAATTCCAGCTCCTGACCAGCATGTCTCTTCCCTAGACCCCCTAACCTACAACCTCCCCCCCTAACTTGGGTGCCTGATTTCCCAGGCTCCTGCTCCTAGGAATCCTCCTTGGAGCCACACCTTTGAATATATCTGCCTGAATAAACTTGAGTATGTTTGTTTTAATCTGGTATGATTTGGCCTCTTTCCCTCAACTGAATATTTAATTCAGTATCTGGAGTTATTTTCTTGAAACCATTTGGTATCCAGGGAATTTTACATGCAGCCTCCCTGTACTTCTTTAGCTTTGATAAACTCTTTGGCCCTGGCTCAAGCTGTCTAGCCCTGCACAGGGCCAAGGAGGACTAGGTCTCCTTTTGCCCCTCCTGTTTTTTGTCATTTCCTGGGTCTGGCATGCCATGGGCCTGACTCTTGGCTACACCCCCATTTGTGTTCCTTTCATTGACCCCCACCTACCTGCTGGGGGAGGCCCAGGCTCAGCAAAAGGGCTCCACCCAAGCACAAGTTTTCTTATCGGAGAAAGATACTCTGTTAAATCTGTGTGTGTGTTCATTATCTACCCCCAGATAGTTTTTATGCTCTGTATGCTTATTGTGAACTATTCCTCAGGTTTTAAAACCTTCCACATGCTCTTTAGAATGGATTTAGCTTTTTATGAATTTTTTCTTTAGGAACTTGGGGTGCAAGCCCTCTTCAGCCTTCCTCCTATGAGGGCTGGCTAGTTGGGAGGGTTTGCTGGATCTAGTAACTCCAGTATATCTGGAGGGTCAATTATCTGCTAGCCTATATCCAGGGGCAGTCCTTACAAAAGAAAATATAATTTATCCCACAAACCTTAAGATGAAATCAACTTTTCTCCCAAGTTCCCTTGTTTATTGTATTTTATCACAGCAACAGAAAAATAGCTAATTGAAAATTTTTACTTCANTTTCTTTAGGAACTTGGGGTGCAAGCCCTCTTCAGCCTTCCTCCTATGAGGGCTGGCTAGTTGGGAGGGTTTGCTGGATCTAGTAACTCCAGTATATCTGGAGGGTCAATTATCTGCTAGCCTATATCCAGGGGCAGTCCTTACAAAAGAAAATATAATTTATCCCACAAACCTTAAGATGAAATCAACTTTTCTCCCAAGTTCCCTTGTTTATTGTATTTTATCACAGCAACAGAAAAATAGCTAATTGAAAATTTTTACTTCAATTACTTTACTTTAGAAAGTTTAAGAATATATTGGGGCTGGAGAGATGGCTCAGTGGTTAAAAGCACTGGCTCTCCTTCAGGGAACCTGTAGCACCGATGTGTTGGCTAACAAGTGTCTGTAACCCCAGGTTCAGGAGATCCCACAACCTCTTTTGACCTCCATGGGCATTGCATGACAAGGGTGACTTACATACATGCAGGTATATTACCTAAATACATAAAATAAAATAAAACTGAGTAAAATAGTTTAAAAGTGTGTATGTAGATAGATAGATAGATAGATAGATAGATAGATACAGATATAGATATAGATATAGATATAGATATAGATATAGATAATCTTTATGTTTCATCTTTTGCATATCTGAATACCTTCCTCAAGCCTTCATAATATAAAAAGCCTTTATCTTTATGCATTGTTATGTGACTTCCAGTCATCTTAATGTTCAAGACTAAAATCTTCATTACTAAAATAACTTCCATTCTTACATACTTCCAACAATTTCTTTTATTATCTTTCTTAACGCCATGAAAAATAATAACTTAAATAAATAACTTTATCATTTTTGTTAGGAATTCTGTGATATCTGTCTTCTCAGGAGTTTAGGATGAACTAGTTTTTTTGATTTCACAAAAGCGAGCAATAAAAATTGCTCCAAACAAATTAAAATCATAATTTCTTGGAGTAGCTAAACACAAAACATAATAAGAACTTGACCACTATAATCTGAATTAATAACATTTGATCAAACAAAGCTTTTTGTAGTCCAATTTGAATTGCATGAGGTTAAACCAATTGCAACAATTATATAAAAGCTGAAATTTTTGAAGTATCTGAAAGTAAACCACAATAAGCATTTCAGAAATATAATTTGAATCAATAATGTTTGAGAAAGCAAAACTATTTTAATAGTCCACTTCGAATAAACTAAGATTAAATCAATATCAGTTAGAATGTGCTCTCAAAAGTTTGTAGGAATGATTTTTATTTTATTTTATTTTTAAAAATTTTATTTAGGAGATGGAGCCCATGATCCCAGCACTCAAGAAGTCAAGACGGAGCCTCGGATCCCAGCACTCAAGACGCTGAGATGGAACCCTTGATCCCAAGGACTCAAGACACCAAGAAGGAGCCCGCGATCACAGCACTCAATACTCCAAGATGGAGCTGGTGATCCCAGAACTTTTTGGAGCCTGTGATTCCAGCACTCAAGACTCTGAGATGGAGCCCCATGATCCCAGCACTCAAGAAACTGAGATGAAATCCATGATCCTAGGACTCAAGATACCAAGAAGGAACCTATGATCCCAGCACTCAAGATGCTGAGGTGAAGCCCGTGATCCCAGCACTCAAGACGTCGAGATGGAGCCCGTGATCCCAGGACTCAAGATGTTGAGATGAAGCCTGTGATCCCAGGACTCAACATGCTGATATGGAGCCTGGGATCCTAGGACTCAAGATGCAGAGATGGAGCTGGTGATCCCAGCACTCAATATTTAAAGAGGGAACTGGTGATCCCAGCCCTCAAGAAGCTGAGATGGAGCTGGTGCCGCAGCACTCAAGAAGCAGAAATGGAGCTAGTGATCCCAGAACTTTTTGGAGAAAAAAAAATGTTTTTTTCTCCAAAAAGAACAACAGCAACAAAAAGACTTCCTCAAAGAACTTACCCAAACGATGAACTTCTGCATCAAAAAAGTTAAAAAGAAAGATGAGAAAAAGATACAAGGCAGGACTTAACATGTAAGGCAAAATGCATGAGTAAGGGGGTGGGGCAAGGATAGGGGACATAATCTTAATTAAGAAATATTGTATGAAATACACAAATGCTCAATAAAAATTAAGGAAATATTTAATTATTATTTTTATTGTATTTTAAGTGTATGAATTTATTGCCTTCATACATGTAAGTGCACCCATGTTGTGCAATGCCACTAGGGCTTATAAGAGAGTGTCAGATGCCCTGGAGCTGAAATTACAGATGGTTCTTGTTAGGTCAGGGCTCGAGATGAAAAGCCAAGATGGCATAGACCATAAGGACTGTCCCTTTTTTTCTGGTCAGAAACTTGCATTTGCCCGCAAAAATCAGCCGGTGGAGTTCCAGATTCCTCCATCTGAGACCCACCTTCAGGCCCCTGACCTGGCCTAATTGGCCAGTTTCCAGCATGTCACCAACTGCCCTCTCCTGACCTATAAAAAGCCCTTCCCTCCTCCCAGATGTGTGCTTTCTTGTGGTCCTTCACCACAAAGGGCCATGGATTCACCTGAGAGAGCCTTTGTTTATTACTTTAAAGTTGGACTAATTTGGCTTTGATCTTGGTGTCAGATACCTCTTATCTTGGTGGCCCAGGGGTTATTTTTCCTTGGCTGGGTGGGGCCCAGGACCCATGAACACTCAGGGACACCCCTTTCCTTTCCCTATGCATCTGCCTTCTGACCTGTGTAAGTCCATTCTTTTCTGCCACATTTCTGCTGTCCAGAGTTCCTGTCTGAAAGTTGTTGCAATGCCAGGCCAAGCTCCCGTGGTTCTTCGGCCTGGGGGCCCAGGGCCTATGCATACCTGGTGGCTTTTTGGGGGGAGTAGTGCAGAGCCAGACTCTGTTGTTAGGCATCTCGCTGGATTGACATTCATCCTGAGTCAGCCTCATGCCTACCCAATTTCCTGGTCTCAAAGTGCATTAAAGGATACTTTTCTGCCCCTGAGATCTCCAGGCTTGGAGATGGGCAACCCGGAGGTCAAAGCCTATCCACTAGACAGACATTATTTTTTTCCTTTTCTCTAAACTGGCTATATGCAGGCATTCCAGGATCTGCTCTCTCTCATGCTGCCCTCCATTGACTCTGCTCTCTCTTTTTCTGCCATTTCTGCACCTGACAGGGTCACCATTTTGATCCCAGCACTTGGCATGGATACTTGGTTGCCATTTTGATCCAACCACATTGCATGGATGCATTTAGCAAACAGATTAAGAAAGTAATCCTAAAATGTCCACTATTGGAGTTCTACATTTTATTATTGTGTTTTCATCTGTTACGATTTAACCTTTTTATGAGTATAGAAAAAGTTTTCACAGGATTGCTACTTAAGCTACTGGCTTTTAACAAATGCCATTTTTTTGGTTTTGTTTTTTATTCTGTTTCATTAAATCAGTAAGTAAACCCAACACCCATTAGAGACAGAGGTGAGCCATGAGGCAAGCCAGACCTGCTGTCCCTGCACCCACCCTGCCCACACTAACTCACCCTTTGGCAAGAATTTGCTGCTGTGAGCCAGGCTCCCATGGTTAAAGCTGCCCCCACCTTGCAGGAGCACAGAGCTCCTTTAGGCTCTAGGGTATCATTTAGCGTTAACCTGCACTGATGTGAAGCCAATTGACTACTATAACCACAGTTCAGTCTAGAATGCTAATGACTGAAATTCTTCAGGAATGTGTTATGTCATTCCACCAGATAAAAAACTGATACACTTAGCCAGCTGATACCCTTAGCTGAAATACAGGGATTATAGAATTCATTATGAACAAAGTTGGTTATGAATATCAGATAAGCTGGGCATGGTGGCACACACCTTTAATCCTAGCCCTTGGGAGGCAGAGGCAGACGGATCTCTGTGAGTTCAGGGCCAGCCTGGTCTATAGAGTGAATAGGGAGACCCTGTCTAAAAAAGACCAAAAACTATTATTAGATACAAGCAGGTGAGTCTTTGTCCAGCAACAGAAACAAGCTGCATCATCATAAGTTTGCCTTCATTGTTTTGTTCAGGAAATAATGGGAAAATAATAGGATTCTAGGAGGTGCATATGAGTAATGAATGTATAACAGGTGGACTTGAGATGATTAATTTCACAAGTCTTCATGCCTACAATACCATGCCCAGGAATGATTTCCAAGCATTTTATTGTATGATTCTGTGAAGGTGTTTTTTTAATGGATTATTATCTAAATCAGTAAATTTTGAACACAACAGATTATTCTACACAATGTGGCCAGGCCTCAGTCAGTCAGTTAATGTGCTTGGTAGTTCAAAGACTCTTCTCTACAAAAGAGAAAGTAATTTGTCAGCAGGCTGCCTGTGGACTCAGACAGCAACAGTATATGCATTCCTTTTTTTCAAATTATAGTTAAATATATGATGCTGGTTTTATTTAGTTTTATCCACAAAAAAACTTATAAATGAATGATGCTCTGTTGTTTTATCTCTGAGAGTTCACAATGGTGATTGATGGTCAAATGATTTCTATTATGTCATGATGCAAAGTATTGGATTTCATCATCGCTGATTCTTATATACAGGTGCTGGTAAACTTTTCTCATTAGTTTACCTTCTTATCACCCTAATGCTTGCCTTCATCTGTTCTGCCCCAGCTGTCTTCCTTCTCCTTTTCTATCATATAAATTCCATTACTCTCTATTTTACTCCCTGTTAACGTCTGCTCCTCATGACCCCATTTTTTATTTGTTACCTATCAATACACACACACACACACACACACACACATATATATATATATATATATATATATATATATATATATAGACATGCATAATTTTAAATATTCTTAATATGAGGGAAAATATGCAGTATTTGTATATGTGTCTATTCATTCTTTTTCTCTAAAGAATCATAACTAGTAAACTACTCCAAAAGTTAAGCAGTTTTAAAGTCTCCATATATGTAACATACAATATGAAGTCTGTAGCCAGTTCATTTCTCATAATATAAAAATGCTATGAGCCAGGCCTTGTGGCACATGTCTGTAATCCCAGCACTTTTGAGGCAGGAGAAGATGGATCTCTGAGTTCAAGGCCAGCCTGCTCTATATAGTGAGTTCTAGGACAGCTGGGGTTATAGGGAGACCCTGTCTCAAAAAGGCCAAACAAATGCTATATGCTCTTCTCATTTCTACTATCAGTCCAGATCTGATTATGTGGCTAAAGTGCTATAATCACTCTGAAGTACATAGTTTACTTAGATTTCCATGCATCATTAAATGGAATGTGTTTAAATGAGTTTTTACTGTCGACCCCATCTTATCCAAAGAAGCACAAATATTTTGCAAAACCAATGTTAAAAATAATATAAACATTTCCTGGGTGGAGAGGCATGCTCACAACAGATACCTTCCCAACTCCATGATTAACCCCAATAAAAATCACAAAGATCATATAAAATAGTTTTAAAAACTACTTCTGTTTTCAAGGTAGAGTTTAGTTTAAGACTGTGTGCTTGACTGACTTGGGAAAGCTTTAGATGGAGAACAATCTGATATGGAAAGGGAGTATTTTGTTTGCTAATGAGGAAAATAATATGAACTGATTAGAGGTGGTAATGAACAATCCCACTAGAAATATTCAAAGTGAGAGCTTTTAAATTGAATTAAAGTAAACATTAGATGAATATATCTCTAAGATCCTTGAGAATGGTAGGATTCCATTATTTGGTAATAGTTATTAAAAGATGTGGAAGAGAAGCTATAGATGTTTCACAAGTCAACACAGGTGATGTATGAATAGGCTTTTGTATCTGCTGGGGAACCAGAAACTTTGCATATCAGAGTCTTGTCTCTGCATTCTATAGGGATTATTGGGCATGTGCACATTTAGCCAGTGTTAACCTATACACCTTGGGACTTGGGAAAGGGGACCTCACAGGACCAGAGTTGTCATTAGTCTTGCCTGGATTGGCTCAGAGCTCTAGCTTCATGTCCTCCAGATCTAAGATCTGCAGTGAATGTTACATCTATAAACTGTGTACCATTCACCAAATCACTTCTGAAAAATCATCATACTTCTAATGTAAGGAAATTGGACAATAGGATCATTAAGACCCCTTCTAAATAAATCACACATTAAAACCATATTTTCTTATTAAGTGATTTCCAAATACTCTCAGCAAAGATCGTATACCTAGTTTAAAAGTTTCACAGACAAAAGTTGAGAAAACCACATTTACAAATACTGGGAGCACACAGATCAGTACAAGAAAAGGAAATATGTCTCAACCGAGTCTTGCAGAAGAAGGCAATCATATGTGCCTACTGCTTAAACTGTAAGTCTTGTTCCTATCATACAACAGAATGGAGAACCAATAGTCTTTTAAACAAATGATATTGGATGAGAGAGAAAGGTGGGGAATCTAAATATAGGAGATGGGAAAATCCAGCTGGTAAACTGGTAATAACTTGGAAGCTTCATTCCTACCTGACAGCTTTCATTGTACTGGCAGAATCTATATACACTTCCAGGGGACGAGAGTCATCAACAGTTTTACACAGGCATAAATCACGTGAGCTACAATAAAGACTGGCTTAGTAAGAAATGGCTACTGGTAAAATAGTGGCATGCATGTTGTAGGAGTAATCAACCACTTTCTGATTAAAGTTGACTACACTCCAACACACAGAATGTCTGGTACAGCAAGTTGGGGAAAAACAAACAAACAAAAAACAACAACAACAAAACTGTGGCTAGTTAGGTCATAGGTCCTGAGGGAAGATCTAATACTCTCTTGCTAAATGAATATAGTAATAATTTTCCCCTATGTTTTATCTTTATATCCATAGATTAGTATATCTCTCAGCTCACATAAGAGAAACTTACCCTTTAAGTATTTGACAATTAATAAAGAGATGAACAACTGTTCAACGTGCAGAGAATAAGATACTGTAAGGTGGGCAGTCCTCTGACAGGGATGGATGGAGATTTGATGTTGAGGGTTTTCTCACCCTCAAGATCTCCTACTTCTCTAAGGGAGGAACCAGAGATGATATAAAAGTCAACCACAGCCGGGCGTGGTGGCGCACGCCTTTAATCCTAGCACTTGGGAGGCAGAGGCAGGTGGATCTTTGTGAGTTCAAGGCCAGCCTGGTCTACAGAGTGAGTTCCAGGACAGCTGGGGCTACAGGGAGACCCTGTCTCGAAAAGACAAAANTTGAGAAAGACTAAGAGATGGAAAGCATGTTTGGCAGAATGCACGAGCTCTGGTGGGGTGGGGGAATGAGCGGGAACATGGGTCTAGATTTGTTAAAAATAAATAAATAAATTTATGTGGAAAAAAAAAAAAGAATCGATACGGTGGAGTGCTCATTTCTAAATGCAAAATCTTTTTCACCATGCCTTCTTTCTTTTTTTTTTTTTATTTTTATTTATTTCTGTATGTGTATCAATGTACTGTCTGCATGCAGGTTTGTGCACCCGTGTCGTGCAATGCTGCGGAGGTCAGAAGACGGTACTGGATTCCCCTGGAACTGGAGTTCTCCCGGAATTGGAGTTTCAGATGGCTCTCGGCCGCCATGTGGGTGCTGGGGATCGAACCCGGGTTCTCTGTAAGGGCGGTCGGCGCTCTTAACCGCTAGGCCATCTCTCCAGCCCAACCACCATGCCTTCTTTCTAAGACTCAAAGTTTATTCAAGAATAGGGGAAGAAAGATTTGGAGAGCCGGGAGTGGATGTGTGTATCAAAACAGTATTTTGAAGGCCTGAAAGTTTAGTTAGGAGATGTGCCAACCCGAAGCTGTGCCATGCCTCTGTTGGGAAGAGAGCCTGGGTAAATCATAACCTGTTAAGTGACTATGGAGGACTATATAAAAGTAGAGAAAATTGGAAAAGGTATTTGTTCTGGTTTCTCTTCAATTGCTGTGACAAAACACAAGTGACCACTACCAACTTGGGGAGGAAAGGGTTTATTCAGCTCACATCTCCTGGGTCATAGTTCATCACTCAGGGAGCCCAAGGAAGGAACTCAGGACAGGAACCTGGCGGCAGGAGCTGAAGCACAGGCCATGGAGGAATGTTTCTTACTGGCTTGCTTCCCTGCCCCATGGCCAGCATGCTTTCTTGTACAGTACACAACAACCTGTCCAGGGGTGGCATCAGGCATAGTGGGCTGGGCACTCCTAAACTACTCAGTAATCAAGACAATACTCCACAGATGTGGCCACAGACCAGTCCAATGGAGCCAATTCCCCAGTTGAGGCTCCCTCAACCCAGATGTGTCAAGTTGACACTAAAGCTATCTAGCAAAGTACTTAAGGTGTTGTGTATAAGGGCAGACACAAATTAGAGGTCAGGTGGTGGCCATGAAGAAAGTCAGACTAGAAAGTGAAGATGAATGGATTGCAAGTACTGCAATTCAGGAAATTTCTCTATTGAAAGAACTTCATCATCCAAATATAGTAGCCTTCAAGATGTGCTCATGCAGGACTCCAGACTGTATCTCATTTTTGAATTCCTTTCTATGAATCTTAAGAAATTCTTAGATTCCATTCCTCCTGGTTAGTTCATGGATTCTTCACTTATTGAGAGATACTTGTATCAAATCCTCCAGGGGATTGTGTTTTGTCAGTCCAGATGAGTTCTTCACAGAGAACTGAAACTTCAGAATCTACTGATTGATGACAAAGGAACTATCAAGCTGTCTGACTTGGGCCTTTCCAGGGCTTTCGGGATTCCCATGTGAGTCTACACACATGAGGTCGAGATCTCCAAAAGTAGCACTTTTGGAGATCTCTGGTATCGATCTCCAAAAGTGCTACTGGGTTCTGCTTGCTATTCAACTCCAATTGACATTTGTATTATAGGTACAATATTTGCCCAACTGACAACTAACAAGCCACTTTTCCATGGGGACTCAGAAATTGACCAACTCTTCAGGAGTTTCAGACCTTTAGGCACCCATAACAATTAACTGTGGCCAGAAGTGGAGTCTTTTCAGGACAAAAAAACCAAAACGAAACAAAAAAAAACCTCCCTTCCCAAGTGGAAGTCAGAGAGCCTTGCATCCCATGTCAAGAACCTGGATGAAAATGGCTTGGATTTGATCTCAAAAATGCTGATCTACAATCCTGCCAAATGAGTTTCTGGCAAAATTGCACTGAAGCATCCATACACTAATGAGTTGGACAACAAAATTAAAAAGATATAGCTATCTGTTCAAGTTCCCACGTGCTGTTCCAGGGACAGAGTCAGATATTTTTCTGTTGATTCTCTTCTGTCTTGCATATTTTCTTGCTTTTATTCTAAAACCTCAGCTGTGCTCCATCTTCTAATTTCACACATATAACTTAAAGTATAAATCTTGTTCCATTTGAATTTAAATATAATAATTCTGTATAAAAACAGTATTTGCTGGGCCTGGCAGTGAAGTTACACACAGGAAATCACAATGGTTGGGACTGTAAGCACAATGCTTGTATAAATTTAACCTAGCCAAAATCTAATTATGATGGGGGAGGGGTTCATGGATTCCCAACTCTATCTGAGGAGCTATTGCAGTTGATGACTACTAGAAGATGAATAGTCACATTAGGGATGTGGTCCCTGAACCATTACCCATAACCTAGTACATGGTTGCATCTCCATGCACATACTAACAGCACTAAATGGACTCAGCATGAATTAAATTTAAAAATAACAGAAAGAGAAAGAGCACATAAAATTGGAAGGGAAATTCAGAGAAGATTGAAGAGGAATTAGAAGCTAGAAAATGTGAGATGGATTAAATCCAAACATATTATATATGTTAAATCAATTAAAAAATAGATGATAGATGTAAGCATAAATTGAAAATGTCATACACTCGGGCTGGAGAGATGGCCTAGCGGTTAAGAGCACCGACCGCTCTTACAGAGGACCCGGGTTCGATCCCCAGCGCCCACATGGCGGCTGAGAACCGTCTGAAACTCCAGTTCCAGGAGAACTCCAGTTCCAGGGGAATCCGAGACCCTCTTCTGACCTCCGCGGCATTGCACGACACGGGTGCACAGACTTGCATGCAGACAGTACATTCATACACATACAGAAATAAATAAAAATTAAAAAAAAAAAAGAAAATGTCATACACAACTCCTAGACTATGCTATAGGGGAAACATTTCTCAGAAGAATGAAAGCTGAAAACACAACATACTTAATGGAAGAAAAGATTTGCAAAAGGCATGTGTCATGATCAAGTCATCCAAAATACATAAAGTACCCTAACAACTCCATAATAGGTAAAAAAATATTAAGAATAAGCAAAAGACATTAGTATAATTACTCATCAAAGGAACTATACAAATATAAAACAAGCATGTAAAAATATATTCCACACAGAGAAATGGAAATTAAGGCAACAGTGAGATGTAACTGCATACCTATTAGCAAGTTCAAGATCCAAGGCAGAAGCACAATAGGTGCTGTGTAGTGAGAGGGGTGTGTGGCAACTTTCTTCCATTGTAGTGGGAACAAAAAACAATAGACTTGTTTTGAAGATAATTTTGAAGATTTCTGACAAACACACTCTTGTATCTGATTTAACCATGTTCCTTGGTGTTTATTCAAAGTAATTAAATGAATATTCACATAAAGTCCTACATACAAGGGCTTATGATATCTTCCTTCATAGTGGTCAAAATGTGGATCCAATCAAGTTGTTGTCTTTCAGTAAACAAGTAGCTAATCAATCATGGCACAACTGATAAACAGAAACTTTTCTCAATGCTAAGCAAAATTGAACTTCCAAAGTAATTAGACATGGAGGAAAGTTAAATGCATATTTTTAGAAAAAAAACCCAAATGTTACATGCCTTTTGATTCCAAGTTTGTAACATGTGGACAAAGCAAAATCCTAGAGAAAGTAAAAATGACTTGACTGACAGTGGTAAGGAAGAGGTAGAAAGGAATTGGCAAATAAGAGGCCCCCTAGGGAGGGCCCCTGTCCTCCAGTAAAACACAAGAAACTCCTGAGGACTTCAATGCTGAACATATGGCATAAGACGTTTTTGAGAAATCATAAAATGATTGCCAACTGTAAACTTTAATATGAATTGCAATAATTCAGGTGATGAAGCTCATACTTCCTTTCAATTATTGTGGTAGTATTTCATAAGCAACTTTGATTTCTTGAATTGTAGAGTCTGAGAAGTACATTGTCTAGCTCTATCTGATTTCTGGAAGGTGTTTTCTACCTGTATCCTCATATGGTTGAAAGTAGGTTGTCATCAGGATTCTCATTTACGAGCAAGTAATCAAAGTATTGCCTTCATTATGAATCATTTCCCAAAGAGCCAACTACTGAGATATAAGCATGTGGGTTATGAATCCACTTTATTTTATTTTATTTACTTAGTTTTTGGTCTTTTTGAAACAGAGTCTCCCTGTAGCTCCAGATGTCCTGGCACTCACTATGTAGACCAGTCTGGCCTTGAACTCATGGGGATCTGCCTCCTCTGCCTCCTGAGTGCTGATATTAATAAGCATCATTCCATTACTTATGACAAAGTAAATGCATTTATTGCAACACATGTATCCTCTAATGAGGAAAGTTATCTTTAGAAAAGTGTGGTGAAAGAGAAGTATGGAAAATCTCTCTACTTCTTAATTTGTGATGAATCTAAAGAGACATGGCATTACCATGCAACATTCAATTATACCTGAAATAAAACAGCTTTAAGAGTAGGCCCAAACTCAGAGGACACCATTCCACATGTCCCTTGGAACTGTCCTGTAGAAGTGTATTCTGGAACTGTATTGTAGAAATGTGTCTCAGAATCAGTTCTCATCCATAATGTTATTCAAAACTATTTCTCCCTGTTCAATTGGAGGAGAACGGGAATTCAACTTTATCAGACAACCTTGTCTTTACATCCCTAGTTCCTTGTTCCTGAATATCTCATACACACAATTTCCTCTTTCAATCTTCATGTTTTTAATGAAATAATCTCACTACCTTACAGTGCTTTGATGTATTTTTTTTCTCACGCACACACCCATATTAATCTATTATCTTTTGGATTAATGTAGCAAATAGAGGTACCCAAGAAACAAGATCGGATGCCCAGGTAACAAGAGTACATGGCTCAGAGAGTATGCTAAGGTTAATTAAAAGTCATTACTCTAGATTTCTTTCTGTTTTGTAAAAGTAATTCCTACAAAGACACTCTAAAAAATAAGAATTAAAAAATGTGTGACAGTATCTGATCTAAGAGATAATGAAAGAAACTACATTTGAGAAAAAGATTAGAAGAAGAGACTGCAGCAAATGTTTGCAGTTATCAAGCAAAAGACCTTGAAAACTAAAAGTATTGTGTCTGAAAAACTAAAATACAAAGAAGAAATTGGGCTGAAAGATCAGGGAGAAAACAATTCCTTTAAAAATAATAACTAAATTATCCTATATAAGACAGTTAAGGAAAATCATTGTGATATTAAAAGATGCATCTAATATGTAATTCATAGAGAAATAAAAGTAGTAGAGAATAGTGTCTTCAGAGAAATAAGAGTTGTTAGTGTCTCAGAAGTGAAGAAGAAAATCAATACTGGTATTTAGTTGTTCTAAACATGATAATCCAGAACCCATTAAGTTTTGGGCTATTACTTGGGGGACAATATATATGGAAGTTAGATATTCATAGACTACTAATTGAAAAATATTATTTAGTTTTATTTTTCTCTGCCAGGATCTAATCTTAGTCTTACTCTGTATAAAATTTCCAGTCGAGATCCAAACTATGTAATTTTGCTCATCCTGTTATTATATTTATAAGAACAAATTTCTTCTCAGAGAGCATTTATTTGCTTGTAAGTAATCAATAAATAATGAATGCATGAATAAATATCAGGCAGAAGGACTAAAAGTAATACTTCCTGAGCTTGCTGAAGGTGAATAAATAGTTTTAGGCATAAAATGAATATATGGATTGGATCAGCATCCATCATAAATTATTCATTAGTATGGGTAAGATTACACATAGGTATATCTCAATTATAATCATGAATTTTTTTGTGAAATGATGAGGGCTCTATGTCTATTCATATTCAAATATTTTAGAACATGTAGATATCTCTGGGCTATCTTATAAAAAAGTTGTTTTAAGTTTTTGTGCCCTAAACTTTTTGGTTTTTCTCTTGTTTTTTGATTCACACTTTATTTACTCCACCTCTACACAAACTAAATTATGTATTGAAATTTAGTATAAAATTATAAAATACCGAGGTCGAAACCCTTTAAAGTGATTTTTAACCAATCACTTAAAATATTCACCATAATCAGATTAACATTTTAAGAATTACATGTTATTTATGAATGTATTATGTACTTTATGGATAACAGAATATACAAATGAGGTATGAGTAAATATTCTGTCAGGGTATACCTTGAAATTCTCTTGTAAGAAAGAGTTAGATGATATAATCAGGGGCATATTTTCTCCGTGTTTCCCTGCCTTTGTCACAGGCTTTGCTCCCTATATGCTCCCTCTTACACTTTTTAATTTTCTAATACTAGGAAAGCAATTGTAGTTTGTTGTTTGAAAATATAAACTCTATTTTCTGAAAGATACTGTTCTAACATCAAATATGAATAAAAATCATGGACTCTGTGTGGTGTAAATGAGCAACGCCCTTCAGAGGCTCAGTTATTTAAATATTTTGTCTCCAGTTGGTGGTGATATTGGGGAGGTTGAGCAGGTTTGGCCTTAGTAGAGGAAGTGTCACTGGGGTGGACTTTAACATTTCATAGTCTCATCCAACTTCCATTTTGTTCTTTCTGCTTCCCGGATTTGAATGGAGACATGATCCCTCAGCTACTAGCTTCTCCTGCCATGACTGCCTCACATTACCATATCTCCCACCATGAAGGACTATTATTCCTCTTGAACTATAAGTCAAAATAAACACTTTGGTCAAGTTGGTTTTTATCATGGTATTTCATAATAGCAACAACAGAGTAAATGCAGAAGCTATTTTGAATTCAGTATTATTCTTTCTTCTTTGCAACAAGGTCTCACTCTCTAGCCCAGATCATATAACCCATGATTGGCTTTGAATTACAGCAAAGGTTGTGCCTCAGTCTCTTAAAGCCTGGGGTTATACATGTAAGTCACCACATCTGTCAGTTTTTTTCTCTTATCCATTCTTTAAGTCCTTCTCATCACTTAGTATGTCCGGTCCACAGAGATAGAAAAAGTACTTGAATATTTTTCCATTATCCATCCTGGAGTCTAGAGTGGAAGTCTTTCTATTTGTTCTGATATGTGAATTTGGTCATGCATATGGACATATAGAAATATATATCTCAGTGGACATTCATGTTAGAAGGTTTATCAGATTGCAGCAAGGATGAGGATGGGTTTACATTCCAGACCTGGTATGTTACTTTGAAGGATGCAGAGAAGAAAGATGTAGCCATTTCAAAAACTGGAAGTACTTAATACATGTAGAAATGGGTCATGATCATGCTGTACTAGGATCATCATAGAACACATGTGTACAACAGTTGGATTGTATTTTTTTAGAGAGATAGTGAAAACTCGCTTTTTGTGTAGCAATGTCATCCAGTTTCTCTTTTTTTTTTTTCTTTGTTTTTCATCCAGCTTCTCTTTGAGTTGACTAATAATGATGGTAGTATTGAGACTTGTGATTTAAAAAAAAATTTTTTTTGAATGAAGAAAATTTCAGATTAAAACATACTGTAATTACTTTGCAGTTTTCCAGTTTGGCCAAAGCCTTGAAATTATTTACAGCAGTACTTCACCAACTTTATTGTGCATATGAATCACCTGAGCCTCTTGATAAATGCAAGCATGGATCATTTGAATATTTCTCTTAATGTCCAGCTAGGTGTATTGAGTAAAGTTATACTGTTCTTTGTCTAACTTAGAGAAATCGTTCAGTCACTGGCTATAATTACTGTTCTCAAATTCTTTTTTAAATTTTTATTTATTTTTATATTTTGTGTATTAGTGTTTCCTTTGCATGTAAATGCACTACATGTGTCCAATTGTCACAGATCCCAGAAGAGTATATCAGACCACTGGAAATGAAGTTAGATATGATTGCTACCCATCATGTGGGTGCTAGAAACAGAAACTTGGGTCATCCTCTTCAGTCTAGCTCAAATTCTTGGCAGATAGTTTTTGTTATTTTCAGGTAAGAGAGTTATTTTTAGAAAAAAACAAAACATAGACTTAGCCTGAATCTGATAGAATGCTCTCTAATATTGCTACTACCAATTTTATGTAAATCTTATAATTTCTAAAGATAAATTCTGTCCGAATATTTTCCAACATAATTAGCTAGAATCCAACCTCATCAAGTGAGTCCTGCTGAAAGAAATGTTCAGTGGATTTTGAGGTCAAAAGCTCAGAGTATTTTTTTAATCCTATGCAGTTTGCTTTCTCACCTGTATTGTGTAGCTTTAATGAGAATTTCAGGATAATATTTCTAAGTTCCTTGTATCCTTCCTACTTTTATCTCTCAAAAGGAGTTAAAAGGAACAACTAACTCTTTCTATTTGTATTGATATGTAAATTTGGTCATACATATTCTTATAGAGACATGTAAATGACTCAGCTGAAACCCAGTCACCTATTTATCCCTTGCATAACAGGTGTATACCCTCTTAAGAATACAATTGCAGACACCCTCTTAGCACAAGCAGTTTATTAAAAGGGAATACCTTTGTGAGTGATTTTCTTACAGTATTAATAATCCTGATGGGAAAACAATAGAATACAGATATGGGCCTTTTCGGCAGTGAACTGTCTAGACGTTTTCAGCTATGTGAATTAATACAAAGGATTTAATGGTTTCAGGGAGGTTAATGTCCACTGAAAGGGTTCACATCACTAGAAAAGGCAAAAAGGGAAGTAGAGTGGAAGATTTTTCTTCTAATTTAAAAGAAAATCCAGGAAAACGTTTCTAACTTCTATTTACTTGGCTGTTATAAGTAATAAATTAAGGAGAAAAAAAGAAAATAAATCTCTTCTTTTGCTTATTTTGTTATTGTTTTCATTGCAAGATCTAATAACTTTTCAAATTCATCATTGTATTCTGACTGGATGAGACAGAGGAACTAAAAACTTACAATATAAAGTCACCTTTTAGTCACAACACAGAGTTTAATTCTGACTTTTAAAGTTTTCAAAACCTGGGGAAATTTATTTATTTATTTATTTATTTATTTATTTATTTATTTTGAGACTTGGTCTTTCTGTAGCCCCTGGCCTGAAAAACACTATGTAGACTAGGCTGCCAGTCTGGCCTTGAACTCACAGAGATCCATCTGCCTCTGTCTCCTGAGGCATGCATCACCACACCCATATCAAAACTTAGGGATTTGTGTGTTTTATTTGGTATTTTTGAGACAAGATTTGGTATGGGTTTTCCTCTTTGTCTTTAAGCATTCTTTGTTTAAGGCATGTTATATGGCTGTTTTACCATGAAAATTGCTGCTCTGCTTCTAAGTAGCTTTTCCTTCCTTCCTTCCTTCCTTCCTTCCTTCCTTCCTTCCTTCCTTCCTTCCTAGAAAGAAAGAAAGAAAGAAACAAGAAGAAAGAAAGAAGACAAGAAAAGAGAAAAATCATAAACGAAAGATGTCTTTAGGACGTCCATACGGACGAAGGCCGTAAAGCCTTCATTAATTCCCGCCGGTACGTACAGAGCGTAAGGTAATGTCATGCTGAAAGGAAGTAATCAGGTAAGTCAGAAAGGAGGGCAAGGAAGGCAGTAAGGCCGGCATGAAGGACGCCGCGTCCTTCTCATCCGATCCGCCCTTGATTATCCTTGTTCCACCCTACCCCTTATCCCCTGCCTTCCACCACTCCTGCTAAAGCACAAAGCTTAAACCCATACCAAATCTTTCTCAAAAATACCAAATAAAACACACAAATCCCTAAGTTTTGATATGGGTGTGGTGATGCATGCCTCAGAGACAGAGGCAGATGGATCTCTGTGAGTTCAAGGCCAGACTGGCACCTAGTCTACATAGTGTTTTTCAGGCCAGGGGCTACAGAAAAGACCAAGTCTCTCAAAATAAATAATAAATAAATAAATAAATAAATAAATAAATTTCCCCAGGTTTTGAAAACTTTAAAAGTCAGAATTAAACTCTGTGTTGTGTGACTAAAAGGTGACTTTATATTGTAAGTTTTTAGTTCCTCTGTCTCATCCAGTCAGAATACAATGATGAATTTGAAAAGTTATTAGATCTTGCAATGAAAACAATAACAAAATAAGCAAAAGAAGATATTTATTTTCTTTTTTTCTCCTTAATTTATTACTTATAACAGCCAAGTAAATAGAAGTTAGAAACGTTTTCCTGGATTTTCTTTTAAATTAGAAGAAAATCTTCCACTCTACTTCCCTTTTTGCCTTTTCTAGTGATGTGAACCCTTTCAGTGGACATTAACCTCCCTGAAACCATTAAATCCTTTGTATTAATTCACATAGCTGAAAACGTCTAGACAGTTCACTGCCGAAAAGGCCCATATCTGTATTCTATTGTTTTCCCATCAGGATTATTAATACTGTAAGAAAATCACTCACAAAGGTATTCCCTTTTAATAAACTGCTTGTGCTAAGAGGGTGTCTGCAATTGTATTCTTAAGAGGGTATACACCTGTTATGCAAGGGATAAATAGGTGACTGGGTTTCAGCTGAGTCATTTACATGTCTCTATAAGAATATGTATGACCAAATTTACATATCAATACAAATAGAAAGAGTTAGTTGTTCCTTTTAACTCCTTTTGAGAGATAAAAGTAGGAAGGATACAAGGAACTTAGAAATATTATCCTGAAATTCTCATTAAAGCTACACAATACAGGTGAGAAAGCAAACTGCATAGGATTAAAAAAATACTCTGAGCTTTTGACCTCAAAATCCACTGAACATTTCTTTCAGCAGGACTCACTTGATGAGGTTGGATTCTAGCTAATTATGTTGGAAAATATTCGGACAGAATTTATCTTTAGAAATTATAAGATTTACATAAAATTGGTAGTAGCAATATTAGAGAGCATTCTATCAGATTCAGGCTAAGTCTATGTTTTGTTTTTTTCTAAAAATAACTCTCTTACCTGAAAATAACAAACTATCTGCCAAGAATTTGAGCTAGACTGACGAGGATGACCCAAGTTTCTGTTTCACTAGACACCCCATGATGGGTAGCAATCATATCTAACTTCATTTCCAGTGGTCTGATATACTCTTCTGGGATCTGTGACAATTGGACACATGTAGTGCATTTACATGCAAAGGAAACACTAATACACAAAATAAAAAATAATAAAAATTTAAAAAAGAATTTGAGAACAGTAATTATAGCCAGTGACTGAACGATTTCTCTAAGTTAGACAAAGAACAGTATAACTTTACTCAATACACCTAGCTGGACATTAAGAGAAATATTCAAATGATCCATGCTTGCATTTATCAAGAGGCTCAGGTGATTCATATGCACAATAAAGTTGGTGAAGTACTGCTGTAAATAATTTCAAGGCTTTGGCCAAACTGGAAAACTGCAAAGTAATTACAGTATGTTTTAATCTGAAATTTTCTTCATTCAAAAAAAATTTTTTTTAAACACAAATCCAATACTACCATCATTATTAGTCACTCAAAGGAAGCTGATGAAAAACAAAGAAAAAAAAAAAAAGAGAAACTGGATGACATTGCTACACAAAAAGCGAGTTTTCACTATCTCTCTAAAAAAATACAATCCAACTGTTGTACACATGTGTTCTATGATGATCCTAGTACAGCATGATCATGACCCATTTCTACATGTATTAAGTACTTCCAGTTTTTGAAATGGCTACATCTTTCTTCTCTGCATCCTTCAAAGTAACATACCAGGTCTGGAATGTAAACCCATCCTCATCCTTGCTGCAATCTGATAAACCTTCTAACATGAATGTCCACTGAGATATATATTTCTATATGTCCATATGCATGACCAAATTCACATATCAGTACAAATAGAAAGACTTCCACTCTAGACTCCAGGATGGATAATGGAAAAATATTCAAGTACTTTTTCTATCTCTGTGGACCGGACATACTAAGTGATGAGAAGGACTTAAAGAATGGATAAGAGAAAAAAACTGACAGATGTGGTGACTTACATGTATAACCCCAGGCTTTAAGAGACTGAGGCACAACCTTTGCTGTAATTCAAAGCCAATCATGGGCTATATGATCTGGGCTAGAGAGTGAGACCTTGTTGCAAAGAAGAAAGAATAATACTGAATTCAAAATAGCTTCTGCATTTACTCTGTTGTTGCTATTATGAAATACCATGATAAAAACCAACTTGACCAAAGTGTTTTTATTTTGACTTATAGTTCAAGAGGAATAATAGTCCTTCATGGTGGGAGATATGGTAATGTGAGGCAGTCATGGCAGGAGAAGCTAGTAGCTGAGGGATCATGTCTCCATCCAAATCCGGGAAGCAGAAAGAACAAAATGGAAGTTGGATGAGACTATGAAATGTTAAAGTCCACCCCAGTGACATCTTCCTCCAGCAGGCTGCTCAAACCTCTCCAAAACAGTCCACCAACTGGAGACAAAATATTTAAATAACTGAGCCTCTGAAGGGCGTTGCTCATTTACAACACACGAGTCCATGATTTTTATTCATATTTGATGTTAGAATAGTATCTTTCAGAAAATAGAGTTTATATTTTCAAACAACAAACTACAATTGCTTTCCTAGTATTAGAAAATTAAAAAGTGTAAGAGGGAGCAGATAGGAGCAANTTTCTTTCTTTCTTTCTTTCTTTCTCTCTATCTCTCTTTCTCTCTCTCTCTCTCTCTCTCTCTCTCTCTCTCTCTCTCTCTCTCTCTGTTTCTATTTGAAATAGGGACTCTCCATTGCCCCAGCTTGGTGATATAAGTTCTTTCACACATAGATGCAAAATGTGACTAGTGGAATTGAAAATATTTTCTTCCTTCCCAATTAGCTGGAGTGGAGGAGAAAATTTCAAGCTTTACAATTTTCTTCTTGATACTGAGCAAGTTTGAATGTGAAGTGAATTTTTAATGGTTTTCATGATTACAGAGAAAAGAGCTGTCATTTCATGAAGAATGTATGACTAGTCATTGAATTTTCCTTTAGCTTTCTGGATGTGTATGAATGTGTAGCATGCAGGTATGTGTCTATGTATTTGTGTACATGTGTAACCTGCATGATTTTGTCCCAGGCTGATGCTGGGAAGCTTCTTCAATTCGTCTCTTTCACCTTGTTCTTTGAGGCAGCATCTCTAAGTCAAACACAGAGGTAACTAATATGTTTAGTCTTATAGGCCAGTTTGTTATGAGGATCCCCCATCTCTCTGTCTTCTAGATCTGGAATTTAATTATAAGTGGTCCAGTGGGTTCTGGGCATCCTGAAATCTTGCTTTCTTTAACTGTTGAATCAGCTCCCTAACCCTTGTTGGATTTAAACATTCCTTCCCACATAAGTTACAGAGTAAATAAACAATATGCATGCACACATATTTTGATTGTATGAGTTATGATTTCAAGTTCTAATACATGTATTTATTTATATTCAATTTTGTGCATTTCCTTCAAAACATCTTAATCATCTTAATACACCCTGCTCCCTCCATACTGGCCCACTGTATTTATTTCAGGCATATGGTCATTTATGTAAATGTGTATAGAACTTAGTGCCCCTAGGAGACACTCAGTGCAAGTTTATCCACTGGGGTCTTGTCAGCCTATTTAGAGTCACTCCCTAGTGATCAACTTATCCTCACCCATCAGCAACTGACTGCCAATAGTTCTTTGGCTAAGATCGATGACTGCTGCTCATTTCCCCAGTTCTGTCTGCTTTGGTTTGTATGGGATTTGTGCATGCTGATACCATTGCTATAATTTCATGTGAGCAAGGTCCTAGGAGCCTGTAAGACTCTATTTCCATTTGGTAGTATATCTGCTCCCCTGGCTCTTATAATCTTTCTGTCCCTTCTTCCACAATGGTATCTGAGAACTGGGTGGGTGGAGTTTAACATAGGAGACCTGTCCAAGGACACACACTCTGCAGATTATTATTCTCTACATTCTCACCATTTGTGGCATTTTATGTTTCTTGTCCTCTGTTGCATGAGGGATCTTCATTGATGAGAGTTGAGAGATGCATTAGTATACTATCTACCCCTAATCCACTATGTTCCATGAGCCTTATGTGTAGATGTGTCACTTAGGGTCATTTCAAATTCAATTATTCCCTGTGTGTGACCAGTTGTAGAAGTCTGTAATAGTCTCTACTATAAACAGAAGCTTCTTTGATGAGTAGTGACTAGGATGCTTGTCTGTACATATAAGGATACATATTTAGTATATAGTAAGAAATTACATTTGTCTAGGTATGTGACAGCTTTAGGGTTTGCTCTAAAATGCATGACCTCTCCAGCCATATGTATTTGGCTGTGTTGAACAGTGTCACACATGAGTTTCTCCTATTGAATGGGCTTTAAATCCAATTAGGTAGCTGTTGATTTACCCCCAAGATAAAAGTGCCACTACTGCCCCAATGTTGTTTGCTGTGCCAATTATTGCTGTGGTTACTAGGCCTTAAACCTGGGATTGGGCCATCAGCTGATATTCAGCCATAGAAGCCTGCAGCTTGCATAGTGTCCTTCAAAGCTATGTCATCTAGCCTTCAGGGAGGTGGCTTCCAGGTCAGTCCCAGCTCCATTGCTCCAAGTCCTTTGTCCAAACGATGTCTTGTCTTCACCATTGGGTCTTACCTTGAGTGCAGGTAGGCAATCAAGAGCTTTGGAATTAGTCTGTGTAATCTTAAGATTCTTCTGCACTATCCTGTTCAAGAACTCAAAGGGAGGCTTCTCTTGTGTGGCAGTGCTTCCTGTTATATAGTCTTCAGTAACATGTAGAGATATTGTATGTATAATTTTTCAGTAGGTTTTTAATATAATTCCCTCTGGTTATTCTCACCAGATAAGCTTTATTTCTTCTCCTCTCTCTCTGTCTAACCCTCTTCAACTTAAAAAAATGCAGCTTTTGAAGTATGTTAATGTAAAGATCAAATAACTTATCCTTAGACATGCTGCATCACCCAAATGTTTTGAACATGGAAATCAAGATGAGACTTTTCTGCACTTCATAGAATATTCAAAGCAACTATACATATTTTAAAGTTGCAATGAGAATTTCATGGAAATTAGGAAAATTCTTTTGCTACAAAGCCATTGAATTTTTAAGTAAAGTAGATCTTAAATTATTTCAGAATGTCAATTTTGTGAGTTGAAATAATCACATTTTTCATACTACTCATCAAATATTCAATCATTTTTCTGTTCATAAAGCTCTGCCATTATTTGCCTTTTAATTATGTTGCCATTTTTTGTTTACCATGCTACATAATTGTTCATTTATTCCATGTGATGAATAGTTCCAATTTTAAAGCATGCTATATGCCTCTACACTTTCTTTGCAATTAACAGGAGTCATTGCATGCATCATTTATGCAAACTAGACTCTAGAAATTAAACATATGATTCTGGGAAGCTTAAAGTTATATGCCAGACTAAATGTATAAGTTTATAACCAGTATTCTATAGATGAGTTACTTTTATAATGCTTGTTCTAGTTTCTCTTCAATTGCTGTGACAAAACACTCTGACAGACACCAACTTGGGGAGGAAAAGGTTTATTCAGCTCACATCTCCTGGGTGGTAGTTATCACTCAGGGAGCCCAAGGTAGGAACTCAGGACAGGAACCTGGAGGCAGGATCTGAGGCACAGGCCATGGAGGAATGCTGTTCACTGGCTCACTCCCCTGGCCCATGCCCAGCCTGCCCTATTATAAGGTACAAAACAACCTGCCCAGTGTGGCACCACCCATTGTGGGCTGGGCCCTCCCACATTGCCCAACAATCAAGACAATACTCCACAGATATGGCTACAGGCCAGTCCAATGGAGCCAATTCCCCAATTGAGGCTCCCTCAACCCAGGTGTGTCAAGTTGACACTAAAGCTATCCAGCACAATTGACCCCTTGTCAACTTGACACATAAAACTCATCATTATTAAGCCACCACCTTTCCAGTTCTTGTCCCCAAGATATGATATTAACATTAATCACAACCTAAGACAATACAATCTTAAAAGCCCCACAGTCCTTAAAACGTCCAAACACTTAAAAGTTCACAGTCTGTTAAAAGTTTCTTAACTGTGGGCTGCTGTAAAATCTAAAAGAAGTACTATCTTATTTCAAAGGGAAGAATCAGGCACACCTAAACAAAACCTTAGTCCAGCAAAGTAGCTTAAGGCTGGACACCTGGGATTCACTCATGGTCTTCTGGGCTCCAAAGGGTTTCGGCAGATCCTCTTCTCTGACTCTGTCATCTCACAGGCCTAGGCCTACTCCATTCCACATCTGCTGCTGCTCTTGGTGGTCGTCTCACGGTCCTGGCATCTCCAAAAAAGCTGGGGTCCCCACTGAAACTGAGGTTGCTTCTGACCTTTCCTGGTGCAAAGCCTCAGCTTCTTTCCATGAACCCCGCAATCGTGGGGTCTTCACTGCAACTGAGGTGCACTTCATTGGTCTTTCCTGGCCTCTCACAGTGCCAAGCCTTGGCTGCTCTCTGTGACCCTTCAAATTACAACACCAGAACCATATAGGAGACTCTTACACATTACCTAATCCTGCTTCTGGCTTGACATGGAGGCTCAGGCCCGTTCTGGAACATAGCTTCTGTGTGCTGACCCTGAGGAAATACTTCCCAGAAGATTTCACCACAGTGATGCTGGTTTCTTGTTACTTACAGCTGATTTTTCAGCCCCAGGTATCCAGCACAATGCTGATACAATGACTCAGTTGAGAGAGGGGAATTTTTATTCAGGCTATAACATAGATACTAAGACCTTGAGCACATAAAATAGATAATTCTGTTGTGAAGAACTTTAGCATTTAAAAGTATGTGGGTTCTACATGATAGAGGTTGGATTTGTACAAGAATGTAAATACATTTTCAGTCTATTTGCAGATCAAAGCATAATACTTTTATTGGTCCGAATTTGAATAAAGAGTGTATACATTGGCACATATAATTGTACGTTTTTGAAAATTGACATCTATTTTCTGTCTGAAGTGGTGGTTGTGTTATCATGTAGGACTGAGGCTTTTTAAACAGCAGATGATGATAGTAAGAATCACGGGGAATGTGTTGGGGGCTGGATATATTTATAGAAATCTCTGGGACTGAAGAGATGGCTCAGTGGTTGAGAGTGCCTACTGCTCTAGCAGAGGACCCGGGTTCTATTTCCAGCACTCACATTGCGGCTGGGAACCATCTTTAACTCCAGCTCCAGGGAAATCAGACACCCTCTTCTGACCTCCGGGGCATTGCATGACAAGGTTGCACCAACCTACATGAAGACAGTACTCTGATACACATAAAAAAATTAAAAAATACAAAATCTTCAATATGTGAAAATTGTCTAGTAAGGGTAAACAGCTGCATATATCTATTAGAAGAGGAAATGACACAAAGCTAGATGGCCAAAGTTTTGAATGTTATTTGTTATTTATAACTTCATTCTTAGGAGGTGAAGATCAAGTTTTCTTTTAGATTATTTGACTGAGTGGTGAGAGCAAAATTTAAAGTTTCAATCATTGGCTGATTGGAAGACAACCAGAAATAAAAAGATTACAGGCCAATGGATTGGTTAACAAGATTCTATAATAGTATGTATTCCAGACAAGCAATGTTTTAATTAATGCTGTATCAGTAGAAAAAGATGAAATGAGAAAGGAAAATTAAATACAGAAAGATCTAATCTCTTTTACAAAATGTATCTAAGTTTTAGAGGTGGAAACAGGGGAGTTCCTTCTGCTTTTTCACCAGCTCAGCCAGCTTAATCAGAGTCCCAAGCCAGTGTGAGCCTCTGCTTCCCCAAACAAGGTGGATTGTACCCGAGGAAGTCTCTGAGGCTGATTACTGACCCCCGAATGCATATGCAAACACTAGCATGTGGATTCACATGCACATGAATAAATTAACACAGGAACACATAATTTATCCTAAGAAATACACACTCTGGATTGTTACCACTTACAACATCATAAATGGGTAGTTTCTTGTCTTTCTGACTAAAGATTTATAGCTAGCACATAATTTAATTAATGCTATCTAATCCTCATAGTTTATGATATTTTTATAGGACATTATATTAATAAGTAATTGAATAATGTGAAGCATTTTAAATATTTTATTAAAAAATACATATTACCCATTCTGCAAGTATGAGTTCACAATATGATAAATTTAACACAAGTAATACAAAGTAAATGTTCCCATTCTGCATTTAAGACCCACAAATCTCATAATCATTTATTTTCCATCTGGTAAACACTGTGATCATCAGTTCCATTTTACACAGAAGGAAGTCAAAACAAAAGATATTAAAACTCAAGCCTAAATAAATATGTAAAACAACCCATGCAACTTTAGAATCACGTCTTTGTTTCTGTGGTCTTAACAATTTCAATTATTTCAACTTTGTTTCTCTTCATATTTTAAAGGAAAAGAAGATCACCTAAACCAGAATTTGTGGTTTATTGACAAGGGCTACTTTGCTGTATGGCCGTTATGAGAAAAACTTTCTTGTATAAGAATGTAGCCACTTTGCTGCAGTCATTTTTCCAAAGCACTTGTGATGTGCCTCCTTACAGAAGCCAATTCAATTGTTCTGAGACTAGTTCTTTGGAGAATCCTTGAAGTGTCTTGTGTTCATTTCCCTGAGGTCACTATTTTATTGACTTGTCACGGCCCTGCTGGAATCCACTACCAAGAGGATGAAAAGGACATATACCTCCTGACAGCCTTACTCACTATTAAAATTAAACTCATTTGAAAAGACTTGTTAAAGTAGGTTCCCTTGCTGTGTCATTACCAAAGGATAACACAGATTTGAAGATCTTATATATAACTAGCATAAATATCACACTACTGACGTTTTGTATAAATTTGTTTCAAGGATTTCTCTTGATATTTCAGGATATATGAACAAAAATTTTTTGAATAAAAACTAGACTGTATATTTTATCCCTATCAAGAATAATAGCATCTTCAAAGATGAAGGCATGATCGTCAGCAGTTCCTTAAGTTATTACTTCATGAATCCAGAGGATTGCAGGGGTAGGTGAAGGAGCTGACAGAAAATGGAAGTTTGAGAAGGGTCACTTCTTTCTGTATTCCAGTCCATGGCAGATGTCCCAGGGGAATTAATTGTTCTCTCAGTGATTGCATTATTTCCCTAGTTTGGTAAACAAAGCAAGAATTTTTGGACCCATTAAATTTCTTCTTTATATGAACACAAAGCATATATGAAGTAACCAACTGACTTCTCATTAAGTATATGCTGCTTTAGGTTGCTACTTCCCTGGTTATATAATGTACTCAGTCTTAACTAATTCATTTTATATTTATTGGAAAGTCTTTTTCATGATTTTTTAAAAAATAATTAATTTATAAAATATTTGTATAGTTTATAAAAATATTTGACTATGCTATGCAGGCCAAAACATTCAGTAAGGAAACAAAGGGAAGAACTCTAGGACGTGAAAGGAATGGTGAAATTCCAGCCACTTATCTTTCATAGTGGTGTGACAGTCAAACAATTTGCAACACAGGATAATTTTGCTGTAAAGGGATTACATGTTTTCAATTTGAAGGAGAAGAACCTTAATTTTCTTGGTTTCAGGAACTCAATATTATGAAACTAAATGTATTCCTTAGGATGATGTTAAAATGATGAAGAAAAATGAATATGGTATTTAAAAGCTTTTTAAATCTGGTTTCTCTGCTTATTCCATTACTGCATTCCAGTAACTGAGGAGACTGATATCTTTTTCTATGCCTGCTCTTTTATTATTGGATAGACTGAAAAATATTTTTTATTATGGATCAACCATCAGATAACGTTTCTTATGATTGAGTTTTCTCTTTATAGTGTTGTCACACAAAAGAATTATGGCAAATAGAGGAAGGTGGGCTAATCTAACTAAAGCACTGTTTAAATGACATCAGTGTTTTAAATTGTATTCTTCTTTATGGTATAAAACCTTATAATAACCAAGGTCTCAAAGTAATTTGATTGCATCATTCATGAAATATATATACATATATGTGTGGGTGTTTATTTGAAAAGTCCAGTTATTAAAATATACATGATGGCATTGGACCATCTGGTTCAGAAATCATAGAAACTCTTTGTATATTTCTTATCATACTGTTGCTTGAGACTGTGCAACATGAAGGGAGATCATATTCTTTGCCTCACTATTATCAGTCCAGAAATCTGAAAAACCTGGAATCAATACAAGAATAATAATCACCGGCCCAAATGCAGTCACTGCCAGATTGGTCCCTGGGGAAACTAGCTGCTTCTTTACACAAGTATTTCTTCCACTTAATAACATAAAAGTGTTGTGGTCAGTGTGTAAGAGAAAAACGGATAACCATATTCATTATGAAACTAAATAGTTGCAGTGTAGTAAAACAAAACTATAGGGACATCATCTATATTATTCAATGTTCAGGGAAGATGGAACTGTGAGAAAAGGAAAACGCAGGTAGGAAATTCCCTTGGGTTTAAATCTTTTAACTTTAGAATTAACAGTCAAGTTCAGTAGCATTTATGTATGCGTCAGTTGTATGAATGAATCCTGTACATTGCTTATTGAAGATACTATTGCTGACTTCCATTTTTGGTCACATTATTGATCTACTAGTATCTCTGTCAGTAAAATTTAACCTCGTATAGAAAAAAAAATTAAGGCTATGTTAAAATGTAAATAATAGGAATTTGAATTGATCACATGACCTTTGCTATCCAGTATTTATTGTGATTACTTTTTTATTGGCATTTAGATTTTATGGCTGGGAGATAATTGAATTTGGACCAAGACAACAACAGTCCTATATGCACAAGGAATAATGACCTATTATGAGAGAGCTTTTAACCTAATAAAATCACTCTAGGACATGCAAACTTTTATACTTAGGATACTGATGTCCTTAAGAAAATATGTGCATGTAAGTCATGAAAAATATGATTAAGATTTAGTGTATGAAATGCACAAAATCTCAATAAAATATTAATTTAAAAGTAAAATTTACATTTGCCTTAGGGTCCAAGGATTTGCATTTTAACAAGCTATTTGGTGGTATTACTACTATCTTTCTCTTTCTTTTCTCTCCTCTTATTCTCTCATTAAAAGGAGAAAGGACATCAACACTTTTAATGAGAGTTGAAAAGAATAAACATATAAAAGAGTGATTAAAAAGAATACTGTTTCAAGAAACAAAGACCATTTCAGAATTCACAGGATGTCTAAAGTGTTGGGAAATCAGTAAACTGAAGAATGAAAGTAACTTATTTACACAGAGGAACTATTATTTTGGTCCTTCTTAGGGAACATTACTGATATAACTGATGTTAAGTAGTAATCTACCATGATTACTACTTCTAGCATTTCATATTTTAATTATTTTAAAAATAAATAATTGAATAAACAACCATATTCAAATCCAGAATGAATCTATTTTACTTCTCAGTCCAATAATCAAATTATTCTCAAGTTTGAATGCATCTTCCATTTTTTTTTTTTTTTTTTTTTTTTTTTTTTTTTTGAGACAGGTTCCCTGTAACTACTGGCTTTGACCTGGTAACTTCCTTCGTAACCAGCGCCTGGCCCTCGAATCACGCGTCGCGTGTTCCTCTTCCCAAGTGCTAGTATTAAGGCGTGCACACACCACTAAAAAAAAAAACAAAAACAAAGCCCAAACCACGCAAAGCCGGCATTTATTTTTCTGTATGTGTATCAATGTACTGTCCTGCATGCAAGTCTGTGCACGTGTCGTGCGATGCAGCGGGAGGTCAGAAGAGGGTGTGGATTTCCCCCTGGAGAAGACTGCTGCAGTTCTCCTCTCTCTGGAATTTTGGATTTCAATTGTTCTTTGGCCACCATGTGTGGGGGTGCTGGGAGATCCAACCCCCCGGTCCTCTGTAAAGAGCGGTCTGGGCTCTTAACGCTAGGCCATCTCTCCAGCCCCTGCATCTTTCCATTTTTATCTATTCTTGCTTTGAGTCCTTTATTCAATCAAAATAAGTTGAATATCCTCAGGCTCAGGAAACCATCATGGAAGAGGAGTGGGAAAGATTGTAAGAATCCAGAAGACTAGTATACAATTAGCTTCTAGACAACTGTCTTCTAGAGATGACCAGAAAGCTTCTACAACACTGTGCCTAAAGCAATACCTGGATACTGATTGATAACAGAGGTAGACATGACAGTGTGGATTGAGAGGAATTTCACTACAGAACTATAGGCAATCAATGTCAGCTGAAAGATAAAGAATCAGTTTTCTCTAGAGTTGAAACCACGCTGATAGACTACTTTATACTCCCAGTTGAATGTCAGCCCTAACACATGTATGTATAAGTAACCATACAAAATAAACTTCCTTAGGTAGTGTGTGTGTATGTGTCGTGCTAGTGTGTGTGTGTTGTGTGGTGTGTGACAAACAATGATATATAGAGGAAGAGCATGAATTTGAGAAGGAATTGGGGGATGAGATTAAAGGAAGGAGAGGTAGGTGTGGAAATGATGGAAATACTATATTGTAAGCAACAATGCAGGCCATCAGCCTGCCAACATTATCTTAAATTTGCCCACCTGCAAATCCTCTCTGACCCTGGTGGAGAGCAGCCCCCTTTGTTGATGTATACAGTGTGATGTAAACAGTGTGTGGTACAGGGGGAGAGCAATGGGGGTGGGGGTGGTNGTTTTTTTGAGACAGGGTCTCCCTGTAGCTCTGGCTGTCCTGGAACTCACTCTGTAGACCAGGCTGGCCTCGAACTCACAGAGATCCGCGTGTCTCTGCTTCCCAAGTGCTAGGATTAAAGGCGTGCACCACCACGCCCGGCATTTATTTATTTCTGTATGTGTATCAATGTACTGTCTGCATGCAAGTCTGTGCACCCGTGTCGTGCGATGCAGCGGAGGTCAGAAGAGGGTGTCGGATTCCCCTGGAACTGCAGTTCTCCTGGAATTGGAGTTTCAGATTGTTCTTGGCCACCATGTGGGTGCTGGGGATCAAACCCCGGTCCTCTGTAAGAGCGGTCGGTGCTCTTAACCGCTAGGCCATCTCTCCAGCCCCTGCATCTTCCATTTTATCTATCTCTTGCTTTGAGTCTTTATTCATCAAAATAAGTTGAATATCCTCAGGCTCAGGAAACATCATGGAAGAGGAGGGGGAAAGATTGTAAGAATCAGAAGACTAGTATACTTGCTTCTAGACACTGTCTTCTAGAGATGACCAGAAAGCTTCTACAACACTGTGCCTAAAGCAATACCTGGATACTGATTGATAACAGAGGTAGACATGACAGTGTGGATTAGAGGAATTTCACTACAGAACTATAGGCAATCAATGTCAGCTGAAAGATAAAGAATCAGTTTTCTCTAGAGTTGAAACCGCCTGATAGACTATTTAATCCCACATGGTCAGCCCTAAACACATGTATGTATAAGTAACACAAAATAAACTTCCTAGGTAGTGTGTGTGTATGTGTGTGTGTGTGTGTGTGTGTGTGTGTGTGTGTGTACACAACAATGATATAGAGGAAGAGCATGAATTTGAGAAGGAATTGGGGGATGAGATTAAAGGAAGGAGAGGTAGGTGTGGAAATGATGGAAATACTATATTGTAAGCAAATGCAGGCCACCCTGCCAACATTATCTTAATTGCCCACCTGCAAATCCTCTCTGACCCCATGGTGGAGAGCAGCTTGTGATGTATACAGTGTGATGTAAACAGTGTGTGGTACAGGGGGAGAGCAATGACTCCTGATGGATACAGCAAGTGATGGAAGGGGTGTGGGATTGGCCACTGGGAAATAACGTTATTCTACCAATAATATTCTACCAGTATATGATAAACTGACTCTTCATTACCTTTACCATCTAACAAGATCCCTGGTCCATTATTATATGTGTGCATAACTGTAAGTCCATCTGACTTGGTTGTTTGCTGGTGGGTGAGACTGGCGATAGGCACATCAGCTACCAGTATGAAAGTCAAGCTTTGAGGTCACCAACCTCTAAGCTTGTGGAGTATTTGAGTGACTAGAGGCCAAAAGGAGAGGCCAGCAGCCCTCCAGCCAAAATCTGATGGGCCACCAGCCACAGGGTTTCAGTTATGGACTAAGCATTTCTGCAGCCAGCTGGTACCTGTGAAAGGTTCCAGTCTCCCAGGGAGAAGTCACGGGCCGTAGTCTGCCTCAGCATAGTTGAGTGAGATCTGATTACAGAAGCGCCAGACACTATATACATGTATGATATTATGCCCACAACAGATATCTTCCCAACACCATGATTAACCCCAATGAAACTCACACACAAAAAAATTAAAAAATAAAAACTTTAAAGAGCTGAATTTCTGGTTCTTCATGATTAGCAAACATGAGATCACAGTCTTTACTGACAGATAAAATCTTTAGCAATTTTCCTTTTTTCTTCATTATTTCAAAGTGCCAAAGAATTCTTAGTCATATTTTGAAGAATATTTTATAGTGTGGCATTATTAGCTCTATTTATTTATTTGTTTGTTTATTTATTTATTTATTTATTATTTGCTAGGTTGAAAGTTTCCCATGAGTTTAGCTACTAAATAGCAGTTAACTGTAGGGAATGCATGTGGCTGTGGACATTATCTTTTTTTACCTTTTATTGAAGTTTTGTGCATTTCATACATCAATTCTCAGTTCAGTCCAGACTCATGTCCCCCTCCATGTCCCCCCTCCCCAGTCCATGAAGTCTGCCATACATGTCCTGTTTCCCCTTCTGAGTCTTTTCAAAGTTTTGAAAAGCAGAAGATTATTTTTGGGGGGAGGAACTGCAGCTCCAGTCAGTTCCCTGACCCAGTTCTTTTGTTGTTGTTCCATCTGATCCATATTGTTTCACCATATGCATTTATGTATGTCACACATGTACTAAAATCATGTCATCTGAAAATCATTATGTGCTATTTCCAAATCATATTTCGGGATTCACATTTTTCCCTTTCAATTTTATATTTCTCTAAAATATGCAAAATATCCTCCACACATGTACCAAAATTATAAAGTCTGAAAATAGGTAGTAGGTTAATTCTAGAGTCCGTTAAGGGATTCATGTTCTAAGAGCACAGTTGCTTTTAGATCAAGAGAAATATAACATTAATGTTACTCAGTTTGCCTTACTTGATGCTAGCATCCACAAATGAGGGACATCATTCATCACTTGTTTTTCTGGGACTATGCAACTTCACTTAGCATAATATCTTCTAGTTCCATCCATTTACCTGCAAAGTTCATGATGTCAACTGCCGACATTATCTTAATTCCCCACCTACAGATCCTATTTGGCCCCACCCCGGGGGTGAAAGCAGCACTGATGCAGGTGGTATGAGATTGGCCACTGGGAGATAACGTCATTCTACCTATATAATTAATTAGCTGCATACGATAAATGGATTCTTCTTTACCTTTACCATCTAACAAGATCCCTGGTCCATTATTTCACACGTGAGTGATTGTAAGTCTATCAGACTTGGGTGTTGGCTTCCAGGTGTGACTGGAGAGCAGCATATCAGCCACCAGTCCAAAATTCAAGCTTTGAGGTCATCAGCCTCTCTGCTTGTGGAGTAATTGAGTGACTAGAGGCCAAAAGGGGAGAGAAGCAGCTCTCCAGCTGAAAACTCTGAGGCTATCAGCCACAAAGACTTGGCTACGAATAAATAATTCCATAGCCAGGTGGCATCTGTGAAAGGTGTCACTTTCCCAGGGGGAAGCCATGGGCATAGTCCCTCTCTGCAGAAGTTCCCAACAGTTAATTATATTAACTCCTTGAAGTGTCTGGCTTTGAAATGGAAGACCAGATCTCCACAAAGAACACATATATTCCTGTGATTATGCTTGTTCTCTATGTACTTATTTGGATAGAGAAATGCATGCACAAAGAATGAACAAAATAGATACACTAACAATAATACTAATAGAACAATAACAGATACACTTGAGATTTTCCTATTGCAGCCATATGTCTTGAACTTTTTATAGATATAGATATATTACATCTACTGAATTGTTATTTAACCTGATTACTTTTCATTTGTTTTTTAAAGACATTTTTCCTTTTTAAAATTTTTGTGAATTTCATACACTATATTTTTATTGTATTTAGATCCCCTTTCCTATCTCCCCTTACCATCCACACCAATTTTATCTGCACCACTCTTAATACCCACAACCAATTTAATGTATTCTTTCATATATACATTAAGCCTATAAAGTTAAGTGTGTGTACCCACATGTCCTTTGAAGTGGCTCCATCCACTGGATCCTGGTTAATCTACATAGAACATCATGCTTAAAAGAGACCAACTCCCTTTTCCCCAGTAACCATTGGGTTCTAATAGATCCTCAGTCTCTTACAATCTTTCTTCTACCTACTCTGCAATGGTCCCAGAGCCTTAGTAGGCATAGATTTCACATAGATGTCCAAATCTTGGATAATCACTATGCAGTGTGTTATTCTCTACATGTTGGCCAGTTGTAGGTTTCTATGTTAACCATCATTTGCTACATAAGTAATCTCTGCTGAGAGTTGAATGATGCATTAATCTATTGGTATAATTCAATTCTTTAGTAGTTGCTTTATTACTATATGTATTTGGTAGAATAGTATTATTGTCTGTTCTTCTAGGGCCTGTGACCTGTCTCACCGTATCATCTTCCTATGCCTGCTATCAATGTCAACATGGACACTATCTGATAAAGTGGACCTTAAATCCAATTAGAAAATGATCAGTGACTCCATTAATAGGAGTGACACTATTGTACCAGAACTCCTAGCTTGCTAGCCATTTGTTGAAGCACACAGAATTAAGAGCTGGGTAAGATTAATAACTATTTTATAGGTGTGTAAGTATTTTACCTCCCTGTATCTATGTGCACCATGTAAGTGCAGTGCCAGTGGATGTCAGAAGAGGGCATTGGATCCCTTGGAACTGGAATTATAGAAGGTTATTGATAACCTTTAGGTGAGGAGATTGGAAATCCTCTGAAAGAGCTGCAAGTGTTCTTCCCTGCTGACCCATCTGTCCATGCCTAACCAGCTATGTAAAAGTTATGGATCCTGAGTAATGGGAAATTGGATCAGAATAAAATTTACACTGTTATTAAGTGTTCCTATTTTAAATTTAGAGTTCGTATGTTAACAATAATGTTTGCTTTGTAGATACGTGCATAATTACACTCTATGCTTGGCAGCTTATTTGGAACTTATTAAAATTGAGAAATATTAACAGATTATTTTACAACAACAAAGATTATTTTTAAAAATAACACATTAAAAAACTTCAGTGCTAGGAAGAACAAAAGGGGGGTTTTGGGTAAAAAGAGGCTTTTCTCAAATGGGCATTAAGTGTGACTCATTCATTCTCTACATTTTCATTGGTATTTGGTTTTCCACAGAAATTAGGTCATTTAAAGGCAGATGTGTTAGGAAATAAAATGGCTCAATTAAGAAAGTAGACAATCCAAGGGAGGTTAAATAAGAATACAGAGGACTAACACGTGTAGAATAAGAACAGTGGTAGCCAAATAGACTTGTTTCAAATACTAACTCCACCACCGAGTTACCTTAGATCTTCATCATGCATAGAAAAGTCACTGATTTAAGCAACTTTTGTAAATATCTGGTTTCTAAGAAAGTCTGGTACTTAGGGACTGGAGAAATGTATCAGCAGTTAAGAGTAATGACTGCTCTTGCAGAGGACCCAAGTCTGATTCCCAGGACACACATGGTGGCTAACAAGTGTCTGTAACTCCCATTCCAGGGGAATCCAATGCCCCCTTCTGACATCCTCAGGCATGAACAATACTGGTAGGCCTACATTCAGGCAGTATACTTATACATATAAAATAAAAATAAAAAAAGGGGCTGGAGAGATGGCCTAGCCGTTAAGAGTGCTGACCACTCTTGCAGAGGACCTGGGTTTGTTCCCCAGCACCCACATGGCGGCTGAGAACTGTCTGTAACTCCAATTCCAGGAGAACTCCAGTTCCAGGGGGATCCAAGACCCTCTACTGACCTCCGCGGCATTGCATGACATGGGTGCACAGACCTACATGAAGACAGTATGCTCATACACATACAAAAATAAATAACAATTTAAAAAAATAAAAATAATAAATTAAATCTTTTAAAAAGAAAGCCTGGCACATAATAATCATTGTAAACTATTTTGTTCAGACCCTCTAGTGCTTTAAAAAGCACTATTAATGATAAAAATCACCATAACAGATCTACTTTATGTATATCTTAATTAGTTTGCATCAGGTGATATGAAAAGTACAATAAAATAGCATTTCCTAGAAAGTTTTATGCTTATTACTAGAATAAAATCCATATTTAAGTGTCCTGCAGAATACCTCCCTAGTTTAAATTTATTTTTAATGTCTTTGAAAACAATGTATAAAAATATGTGATTATGCACTATATTAATTGGTAGCAGCTTTAATGTCCAAACGCCTATGAAACTTGTTCAGCTTTTATACAGAAAAATTGAACTTTGCATGGTGCAAGTAAAAGACTTCTGTTCATCTTACAGACTAATTCCCCACTGCTGTTTTTTGCCTTTCTACAGTTTTCTGCATCTCACTCAAATTTAATTTCTCTGAATTGAATTTTGTTTATGTTTTAACAAAATACCTGAGTTTCTTCCCTGCATTACAGCCAAGGACTGAAGCCATCATTTTTGAAAACATAGTTATATGGAATATCTTCATTTTAGCAATATTTCTACTGAGGATTCATGCTACAAATCACATTTTATTTTTGTTTCTCTGTCTTTTAAAGTAAAAGTACATGTAAGGAATTAGAAATTAACTCACTTTTGTTTTCCAGCAGTATAACATTCTTTCGAATATGTCTTTAAAATACTAAACGGATTTTGCTTGATTTTTAATTTTATCCATTCGATAATTTTATTTTGTGTATGTATATACAAGTTCACCTATGTTCATAAAAATATCTGAAGATGCATGTAGAGGTCAGAGTTCAACTTTTTATGTCTTCCTCAGTATTTTGAGGGAGAGACTCTACTGAACCTGTGGCTTGTAAACTCAGCTAGCCTGGCAGGGCACCAAGCACCATGGATCCTCCTTCTCTGTGCCCACACTGCTTTTCACATAGATACTGGGGATTAAACTCAGGGTCTTATAATCTCCCAACAAGCACATTATCAATTGAATCATATACTCACTATCTCCTTTTTATTTTTTCAGTTATTTATTTACTTATTTATTTATTTATTTATTTATTTATTTATTTTAGTTTTTGAGACAGGGTTTCTGTGTAGCCCGAGTTGGCTTGGAACTTACTCTGTAGACCAGGCTCACCTTGAACTCACAGGGATCTCCCTGCCTCTGCCTCCCAAGTGCTGGGATTAAAGGCATGTTTCACCAGGCCTGAGAATTTATTTATAATTATTTTTTAATTTTTATTTATTTTTGTATGTGTATCAATGTACTGTCTGAATGCAGGTCTGTGCACCCGTGTCGTGCAATGCTGCAGAGGTCAGAAGAGGGTCTCAGATTCCCCTGGAACTGGAGTTCTCCTGGAATTAGAGTTACAGACGGTTCTTAGTCACCCAGTGGGTGGTGGGGATCAAACCCAGATCCTCTGCAAGAGCAGTCGTTGCTCTTAACCGCTAGGCTATCTCTCCAGCCCCTAATACTTAGTCTTAGTCCAAAGCCTGAGAAACAATGGGTTAATCAACTTTTCAAAATATATATTTTGAGACAGGGTCTCATGCAGCCTATGCCTTGAACATTCTATGTTTTTGAGGTGAGCATAGTATCCCTTGTCCTCTACCTCCTAAATAGTGAGATCACAGATATTAACCACAGTTTGTGGCTTTTTAAATATGGAGAATTTATTCAGTAAAGTATTTATATATACGGTGAATAGTTCTTTCTTTAAAATGTGTGCTTCTCCATAAGGTAAAGGTCATGCAAAGCAATGTTTTCAATCAAACAATTTATGGAGAATAGAATAATTCTGTTCCAAAAAAGAAAGTGTAGAACTTCATATAAGTTATTATTCCACTGATGTTACTATTCAAGCAACAAGAAATATATTTTTAAATTAAAAATCAGTTTAATACATGGAGTACAATTAACATATAACATTATTTTCCAAAAATAATGTGAAGAAAGTTGGTAGTGTAACTAGCAAAACTCAGTTTCCAAAAGCAGACTATAATTATGTGGTGGTTTGAATGAGTGTCCCCAATAGGCTCTAGGTATTCAGACGCTTGTCTCAAGTTGGTGGCACTGTTTTTGGAGGTCATGGGGTGTGTGGCAATGCTGGAGGGACGTCTGTCACTGGGAGCAGGCTTGGTGAGTTTAACAAGCCTCGTGGTCTACAGTCACCCCCTCTCTGCTTCCTGAGCTCTTTGCGAGGTGTGACCCTCGGCTTCCTGCTCCAGATCCAGCCACCATGCCTCCCGCCACAATGGACTCTAATTCCTTGGAACCGTCAATTGTAAGCTCAAAGGAACTCTTCCTTTTATAAGTTCCTTGGTCATGTGGCTTTATCACAGCAACAGAAAAGTGACTAATACAGTAATTTGGTACCAAAGAGTGGGCTGTTGTCTGTGAAGAACCTGACCATGTGGATGTTTGGAGAAATGTGGAAGACTTTGGAACTTTGGGCTAGAAAGGCTGTTGACTACTGTAAACAGAGCTTAAAGGGCCATTCTAGTGGAGGCCTGGAAGAAAGCATGGCTACAAAAGATATGGTTTCAGGGGAAAATGAAGACTTAGGCAGCAACTGGGATATTTTGATAAAGAGTCTGGCAGCAGTTTGCCTGCAGCCCAAATGCTTGCCTGATGCTAAGTTGAAAAGCAATGGACTGATGTCTTTGGCAGAGGATATTTCAAGACAGCCTAATGTAGAAATGGTGGTGTGGCTTTTAATGGTGAATAATATACAGATCTACAGTGAATAAGAGCAAATGGGGCAGAAGGAAATGCAGAATGTACAGTTTGGATCTGAAAAGTACACTAGGAATATTATAGGTGTGGCCAAGTCTTGTGAAGGAGAGGCTCCCTTTCATAAGTAGACTAAAGTGATTAAGGAGAGGCCTGGAGGTTTACAAGTAAACAAAAGAATCAGTACCTTCAGGGCAAGACCACACCCAGCTAATCCTCCAGCTTTTGAAAGGAAAATACTGAAAGCGTTTTCTACTCCAATAAGTCCAGGGCAGAGAAAAATTGCAAATATGGTTAAGGTAGGAGAGATTCCATCCTGAACTTGCAGCCAGATTCAGCAATTTCATTCACATGGTGCTGGCTTTAGATTCATGAAGTTTGCAAGAGTGAAGGGGTATCAATTCTTCCTCTGAGGTTTCAGAGAGCCACAGAGGCCAGGCAGAGTGCAGCAGGGATATCCCTACATAAAGTAGGCCCTGATAGGCCATTGCATGAAGCTGTGAATGTGAAGTCTGGTTGGCAAAGGAGACCCCAAGAAGACATTCGAGATGCCAGACCTGTGAGATATTTGCCAAGGAGAGCTGTATACAGGGAGTGGTACCAGCCTAAGAAAGAGATGTATGTTGCAAGCAAAGCTGGAAGAGCTGAGTCGTCTAAGCCCTTTGGAAGTCAAGTCCCAGAAGTTGCATGTGGAGCTACTGGACTTGATGTTTGCCCTGCAGGTTTTCGGTCTTGTTTTGGTCCGGTATTTCCTCACTATGCCTCTACTCCTCCCTTTTGGAATGGGAGTTTGTATTCGGTTCCACTATATATTGGGAGTCTGTAATTTGTCTTTTTATTTTACAGGAGCTTACAGTTAAGAGATTGGCCTGAGTCTCAGAAGAGACTTGGACTGTAAACTTTTGAATGGCATTGAAACTGGTAAAGACTATGGGGACTTTTAAGGTTGGACTAAATGTATTTTACATTTTATATGGTCAGGAGCCTATGCGGGCCAGGGAGTGGAATGTGGTGGTTTGAATGAGTGTCCCCATAGGCTCTAGGTATTCAGAGAATTTGTCTCCAGTTTGTGGATCTGGTTTTTTGGAGGTTTGGGTTGTGTGGCCAGTGCTGGAGGAAGTGTGTCACATGGGGGCAAGGCTTAGTGAGTTTTAACAAGCCTCGTGGTCTACAGTTGCTCTCTCTTGCTTCCCTGTGCCCTTGAGAGATGTGATCCCTAGGCTTCCCTGCTCCAGATGCCAGCCAACATGCCTCCCGCCAGGCCCACAATGGACTCCTTTTAATTCCCTGAACCAATCAATTAGTAAAGCTCAAATAAACGTCTTCCTTTTATAAGTTTTCTTGGTTCATGGTGCTTTATCACAAGCAACAAAGAAGTGACTATGATAAATTATCTCATAAATATTGCTTGTGTTGTTGTAATTATCACAATAAAACATTAACATTTCTGGATAATTAAAGGAAGTAACTAAATAAAGAGCAGCTAGGTGGTTTAATGGGTAAGTGTTTGCTCTATAAGCATGATGACCTGAATTCCTACCCTTGAGGGATGGAGAGAAATGACTCCCAAAAGTTATCCTTTGATAACCAGGCAAGTACCATGGCATGCATAGTAATGGCCATACAACACACATACAAATAAGATCATCTTAAATTTTTTTTTTTTGGTCTTTTCAAGACAGGGTCTCTCTGTAGCCCCAGCTGGCCTGGAACTCACTCTGTAGACCAGGCTGGCTTTGAAACTTAACTAAATAAAAATAAAGTATTTATTTTTGACTCCATGAGTCTCAAAAGGAGTTGTTTTAACAATACCTATAGGGTGGAATCAAGCACAGATTTCATCAAATCACCAATGCTGTTTTGGGTTACTGTATGTGATAACTTGGGAAACAAAGTTTAATTTTTGAGTTAAATCATACTATAGATGAAAGAGATCGCTACCAGGTTGATACTAAATGACAGCAAAATAATAGAGAACATTTGTTTATACTAATCTCCAGAGTAATTGTTATACAATGATTTTAAGTTAAAGCAAGTGGACAGAGGCAATTATATACCAATTAACTCATATGATTAAACCTTTTAGTTCAGCCTTCTAAAGCACATGTTGTTTAATTTAGACATTTTTTACTTTTACAAAGTCCTAAAAACACCATGTATCCTGTAGACAGAGTCCAGGCAAAACTGGATACTTGTTGAACTCATGTCAATTAACAGGCACCAATCGAAATCACACACCCATTTCCCTCTCCCACCCTCCCACCCCTCCCAAGCCCACCAGTTCAGTCAGCCTTCTGATGCAAACTTTCTGTTTTGCTTGTCTTTTAATATGCATCCCTCGCCAAAAGAAATATTTATAACTGGGTTATTGTTACTAGCGTCCACATATGAGAGATACCCATTTTTTTCGTTTGTTTTTCTGCTGGGAATGTGTTACTACTTCACTTAGCATGATGTCTTCTGGCTCCACCCATTTACCTGCAAGTTCATGATGTTGTTCTTTCTTTACTGCTGCATAGGAATTCCATTGTGTACATGTACACAAGAAAAAAGGGGGATGTAGATAGATGTGAAAACATTTGTCCAAAAACCTTGCAACCCCAAATCGTAAAACTAACTATGGGAAAGGATTTTTATATTATATGTTCCAACAGGCCAAAACGTCACCAACTACTCGGATGAGAAGAAAATGCCGTGTTCCAGTGAGTAGGGTGTACCAGAAAATGCCATTGCAAAGCTTACTCCTCTGGATATTGAAGGGAAGAAATGCCTGAGATTGCTGCAGACATTAGGCTCCTCTGTGGATCCTACGAGTAACAACTGTGTTTTAATGATTCCTAATGAAGCGTACCTTCTAGGTGCCACAAACGTTTTAATAAACAAAGAGACTTCTTAACTAAAACCAACCCCCCATAGAATAAAGGAGAAATATGATATGATGAGGTCGTTCTCCAAACTGTAAATTGGAGACAAAAAAAAAAAAAAAAAAAAAAAAAAAAAAAAAAAAAAAAACTGCCTTCTTTAATTGACTAATGGACATAGAAACTCTGAAAAGGATTATTTCTATTTCAGAACCAAATATAATGCGAAAGTCTCCTTAAGCTAGGCACCTAAACAAAATATAATATTTAATAAGAACTCTACATCAACAATGGATTATTCTAATGAAGGAGAATGTTGGCCAGGGGAATCCAAGCCCCCACAAATGGTAAAGGCTCCTTGCATCCAAATGGGATACCTGCAGAAGAAGAGGCGATAAGGCTCTTGCTGTTTGAAGAACCTGAATATAAACATGGGAAAGATGTAATGAGACCAAACATGCAAGTGTAAAGATGGTCTCTGGGAGGCCCAGATGGTGTTACCAAAGACCACTAAACCATTAAAAAAGGCAAATAGAGTTCTCCTTGAGGTCAGCAAGACTCCTCCATCAGCAAAAGCTACGCCTCACCTGCCTGAAAATACTTTGCAGCAGTGGCAGCCATATGTCTGTAATATCCCAAATCCTATGTTTGGCTATTACTCTCTCCTTGGAGGAATAACCCACGGCTGAAATTGCCACAACTTACATCCTCTAATGGGTGGGATGTTAGAAACCACGCGAAGACCCTGCCATACTTAACAGAAGAAATGTAAATCATGAATTAACATACATCCAAACATCTGTGTCCTATAACCAAAAAGTACCTACCATAACAATTAGTAACTGTTTAAATACCTATATAGCTAATTGATTGTACGTACGTTCAGTCGTAGGACGAAAGGCTATATAATAGTAATACTGTTTAAATAACCTATATATCTAATTGCAATGTGCTTCATTAGTAGGAACCAAATATGCGGGCCTGGACAAGCTGGCAGCCCATAAATGAAAACAGCCAGACTGAGTGAGACCAGAATATCACTCCAGAGAAAGGTAGAGTGTTTTGGCTTCTCATCCACCTGTCCCCTTTTCTAGGCATAGGAACAATCTGCGGAAAGAGGGGGCGTGGTAGAATGATAAGGGCATGCCATTGGGGTTAATGGGGAAACTACAACAATATAGACGGACACTCTCATTTGATCAACTTGATTGACATACAACCCCCCCTGCGGGAGGTCGGACCCTGAGCTGTGTAGGTTTGGTCACAACTGCTTGTAAATTGGATTAACATGAAGGATGCTTGTACTCACAAATGATCACTTATTGTTAAAAAAAAAAAGAAAACAAACAAAAAAAAAAAAAGCAGAGAAAGATGCAGAAAACTTATGGCAGAATGCATGATCTGGGATGGGTAGGGGTGGGGTGGGGGGAAGGGAAGGGGATATATGCCTGAACTGAATTGGAAAATGATGTATGAAATACACAAAGCATCAATAAAAAAAAGAAAAAAAAAAGAAAAAGTAACACACAGTATAATAATGAATGTTTATAATTGTTTCAAGCATGCAACTGTTAGTATTAAAAACTTAAATTTGAACAATACATTTAGTACTTCTTAATTCTTACAGTTATTTTAAATTATTGTTGGTTTTAAAAATATAATTAGCATAGCAACAAGTAGAATTAATTTTAGAAATCTAAAATCTATTTTAAATTAATATTACCTGTTAATAAGTAGGGGGTAGGATAAACTTCTTACACTAAATGATAATTGAGGAAAATAAGAGAATTTACAGAGATCAGAGGAAAGTTTAATAGAGCAGTTCATTTCACTGAGGGCAATGGGAAAATGGATTGAAATAGCTCATACTAGAGAGAAGAGGAACATGGTTTATATGAATATTGTCAAATCTTTTGCAAACACCAGGCTATAAAAAATAAATTATTAAAATATACTTTTCATTTAAATTATTCACTGATTTCTAAGATGATGGATTCTAACTTTGAATCAGAAGCTGGAACATTAGACAGATTCAATTGTTTGAGTAGATAGACAATTGACAAAATAAAGCTATTTAACAAATTTATGTGTTCTTTGCCTTTTCCTCTTCAATTTCTGAGAAAATGGTTTAATCTTCTAGAAAAGTATATTTTGGTTTCTTACAGACAGAAACAGAAAAGAGTATAGATCAGTTTTTACTCTTGTGCTAAACTTTTACCTGAAGTATTGAGTTGTTGATGTAAAAGCACAACTATTCCTTGAATGGGTTAGTGATAATTTATTTTGTAGCCAAATATGAGTGATAATGGTCCCCAGATTCATCTTATCCCAAACTCCATTTCCAGCATGAAAGCAGTTTGGTGAATTTTTTTTTTTATGTAATAGAACAAAAAGTCATAAACCAAATCACTTTTTAAAATGCATTAGAGAAAATATTAAGTACATGTACAGAGCCAAAGAGAAATCTGTAAGCCTGGCATGTTATCTGATGGCATGCTTAGCTTCCTGGTTGGTGGGAACTAGGGTTTAGCTAAGGTGATATGTTCCTAAGGGTTTTCTATCTTTAATCACAGATGTTAAGTCAGAAATAATAATGGGCAAGAGGGGCTATTTACACACAAACATAGCCCAAGATCAAATGCAGCATTTTATCTGGGTCTGCCTCATTCCAAACTAACCACAGTCAGAGACTGGCTATTAGGTTAGCCTTGCAGGAATTTCAGTACAAAATGTAGAATTTGGGGGGAATTTCCATGCATTGAATGATGCATAAAACATTTGTCTCTGTTATGATACAGGTTTTATCCTTCTGTCAGTTGACAATTCTACTGTAATAAAAAGAAACATAACATTTAAGAATATGTTGATGATGTTTTCTATTTTAATTCACAACTTCTTTTTTTTTTTTTTTTTTTTATTTATTTCCTCATTTATTGAGGCATTTTCATGGCTTGGTATGTAATATTTTTTTTTTTTTTTTGGTGTTTTTGAGGCAGGGTCTCCCTAATTCACAGTTTCTTAAAACCACCATCTTTCAAGTTGACTTAATCCTGTGAGGAACTTGAAAACAATTTAATCATTATGGAAAAACTTTATAGGAAATCATAATATTTTCCCCAAACAACAAATTTTCTGTTTTTCCAAAAGCTTTTATTTTCCTTGGATAAAAGAAATGATCTAACAACGTCAGTTGTGTAATTAAGCTATACTTATAATCTACCTTGCATGTGTTCTAAGGACTACAAGTCTCCTAAACAGGGTTTGTTCTACAGCTATGTTCAAGTTATTCCTTATCCAGTGAACAGTGCTTCCAGGAGGAGATATTGATCACCTCAGTGGCTATATCTGAGGGTGAGTGAGCATCAAATGCATCCTCTATCAATATAAGATATTGGTAGTATCAAGGAACTACATAGGAAAAACTGCTTTGCAGAGGCTTAAGGAAACAATGTGAGTTTGGAAGATGGAAATTGTTTCCACTATAGAAAATTTAAAAAAAAAATTATACAATGAGGTAGAGAGCAAGATAGTGTTAGGAAAAGTGATAAATAATTAAAATACAAGCACTTTGTCACAGATAATATTACCGTGTGTTTGTATTCTGATGAGAGTGAGAAAATAGTAAAAAATAATGTGGATGAAATTGTGGCAACTGAACTTTATGGAAAAAATATTCTCAACACAAGCCAAATGCGAGTAGAGATTGTGAGGTAATGTAAGGAATGCACTTGAAATTAATAATAGAAAATACAAAAAGATTCCATTTTCTTAAAGATTTGGTGTGTATGTGTGTGTGTGTGTGTGTGTGTGTGTGTGTGTGTGTATGTGTGTGTGTCTATGCTTGTGAGCATGGTGTCTGTTGCTAAACTTCCCCTTTTTTGAGGCTCAAACCAAGCTGGCTCCTTCCTCTCTCAATCCTACAGCAAAACATGGTACAACTTCCCCTAGATCATAGTTTGGAAAAGCCTAACATATTTATTTAGGCTGCGCTAGAGTGAGCAGTTACTTACAGAAAAGTGGGTGGTGCACCCCCTTTTTGTGGCTGATTGTAAAATCCAATCTACAACCAGGTTAAGATCCTGGACTTCCCAGCAGTGGTTCAAAATGGTGAAAAGAGAGAGGGGTCACTTAATGGTGTCCACTGCCTATGTACCTTTAAACCCTCATCCTCATATGGTCAAGACTGACCAGATGGTTTTGAGAGTTTGCAGACTCTACTGACTCCTCCTCTTCCTGCAGAAGGTCAAGATTCAAGGTTATAATTCTGGCCAAGCAGGCAACCCTGATTTTGAGAAAAAAGTGTCTGACATCCCTAGGAGGACAATCCATGCCATACACCTTTCTGCATCTTACATTCTTTCTGCCATCCTCCCTTCCCCAAAACTTCCTGAGATTTGGAGGGAGTGGAAGAGGTAGGACTATCTTTTCTGCCACTGTGTGAGACATTGAGCTCTCTGGTATTTTCATTATCTGTTTCCAACAATTTTGGCCCTATTCAGGGGCGCTGAATGGTACCTTTATCGTGGCATCACAGCCATCCAACCAAACAATTTCAATGGCTTCTCCATCAGGGCCTATAACTTCCCCTCCGACTGAGGCTTGACCTGGCTTACAATACCAGTTGTTTGTGTCTCTCCAAGGAGAGGATCTTAAACTCATTTGAAAACTTGCTGGTTGTACATATACTAGATGAGCCACTACTGCACCAGCAGGCACATCTTGCTTAGCATGTTGGTAGTGCAGGATGCAGGGTCTGTCATTAAGCACAAATGTGGGGAACACTTCTCCCCTGGCCATCTGCAATTGCATCTTCTGGCACTATGAAAGCCACCCATTCTGTGGCAAGGAGTTTCTAGCTTAGTCCCAACATTGTTTCTTCTTCTCCCATGCTCATATCATGTGACATCTTCAAAAAGAGGGTCTTATTGTCTGCTTCTTTGTGCAACCAACACTAGTGGTAATAGCCTTTATTGTTTTGGGATCCTCCAGGGCCTCCCTAGCCAACAGCTCATAGAGGGTGATCCACCCCTGGTACTGGATTTTCATTCAACAACCATATGGCTTCTGGAAGGGCTTTCTTCCATCCCTGTAGGGTTCCTTTTATGCTTAAGGGTTTCAATTGTTCTTTATGTAACACATTTTTTCTTTCAATTAACCCTACCCCAGTAGGTTTGCAAGGAACATAGAAATGCCATTGAACCTGTTAATTCTCCGTCCAGGTTTGTTCCTCAGTACAAACAGTGAGATTGTGTAGATGACCCTGGGGAAGGAATTTGAATGTCCATTGCTGTCCATTCCATATGAATGTAAATTTGTCTTGCTATTCAGCAACTAAGGAGATACTAAAGAACATGTTAGCAAGGACCACTGCAGTATGGAAGGACCTAATTTTCTGTACCAGCTGCTCTGTGAGAAGTGTAATGCTGGGCAATGCTGCAAGGATGGGAGGCATCCCCTCATTTAACTTTCTGTTATCCACAGTTATTCTCAAAAGAGCCATCTGGCTTCCATTCTAGGCTACTGAAAAGAACCTGGACTGGACAGATAATCTTTAGCTCCTGGAATGTTTCTGTAATTTCATCTTGACCCCAAGGCAGCCTGTTCTCTTTGGTATTCATCATTCTTCTTGGGGTTGGCAATTTGATTGGCTGCCATCTTGCCCACTCCTGAGTAATCACTTTCACCATTTGCACTCCCAGCTGGAACTTTCCAATTGTGGTACGCAGGATGTATCCTAGTAGGGCCTCCACCCTAGAATGTTCTCTTGCACAGGGGAGATGCACACTTGGACTCCTTAGGCAGAATAATTGTCCACTCCCAGAATGAGTCTAGTGTGCTTTTCTTGTATGGTTTTATCCCTGTACTCATCCACTACCACTAATTGGCCCTGGTGTTTTCAGCGTTGCCATGAATCAATGTGCTCACTGCTCCAGTATCCAATAGTGCAGATATGTTTTGTATATTAATGGGGGACCAATAAATCCTCAATTCAACATGGAAACTCTGGTCACCCAGTATGACCCTTACCTGTGGGAAACCATGGCCACACCTCCAGGGAAGAGGCTGGGAGACTGCCTTCCCTCAGTGGCTGTAACAGTAAAATGCTTCTGAATTTGGAACATTCTGATTACCATTTTCTGATTAATGATGTTCAGTCTGGTGGATATTTTAGTACTAATTAACTTTGTTTGGAGAATAAATTTTAATTATAAATTTAAAGAATTTAATTTAATTATTAATGATGACTTTGTTTTAAAACAGACTGTGCAAATGTTTGAGAGATGATTTCTGCCAGAAGTACCTCTCCTAAATCTTGAGCTTATCAAAACCTCTAAGAGTCTTCTAGGACATTAGAGTAGCCCAAAAATATGGAGAAGTTCCTATGTCAAGGACAGTCCTTACTTACATGAATAAGAAGTACTACGTAGATGCTAGAAATAAAGTGCTTCAAATACACATTTTTCTGAAGCAAATATTGACAATTGAGACTTCAAATTACTCCAATATGTTTCCCTTTACCTGTCATGCTTTGTCTCCTACCAATCCTGTTTTCTTAGCAACTTTTCCATAAATAGCTACCAAATATAACTTTGATTCAGATGTTACTCTCCGGGAAGCCTAAAAATCTAGAAAATTAAAGCCAGAGTTAAACAACGATTCAAGATGAGATTAGGAAACTGCAAGTTGAAGTAATTCATATCCTTATCAGAAAGCTGATCTGTATATTTGTTATTTATGGAGTCTGATAGACCTGTAATAGTGATTCCATGCTATGATATCTATGAGATAGCATCTCAAGTAATTTCTTAGTTATTACATAATGTTTGAATCTTCCCTGGTAGTATCTGGAGGAACCTTCTTGTATTGTTTAGGGATTTACAAATTCACATCTCTACCTGATGAAATCTATTTCCAAGTGACTTAGATATCTACTGTATACTTGTTGGTAAGTCTTAAGTCATAGTCAAAGAATATCCTTTGCAAATAAGAAAGCTGTGCCTGCAAAGTTCCTGCGCCCAATGCTTTATTCATTTTTTTAGTAGTCTTTCTGTAGCCCTTCCTGGCCTGAAACTAGCTATGTGACCCATGCTGTCCTCCTTCTAATAGAGATCCTCCTGCCTCTGGCTTCCAAGTGCTAGGATTAAAGGCCATGCACCACCATTCCTTGCTTTATTCATCCTATTTTGTAGATCAGTTAGCCTTACTGAAGTGTCACATAAGTATCATTAATTGAGTTTAGTAAGTGCTTTCAGTAATTTTACCTGTGTACTCACTGAAGTTTCCCAGCGTGAGAAGGAGACATGAATCTCAACATAGGATGGTAAGTGATATGCAATAACACCCTTATTAATAATATTTGCATCCAGACTTGTTTGGAATAGAATGGATAGAAATGAAGTAGAAAGAATGCATAATGTAATTCTAGCATTTATCTGGCATCTAAGTATTTCACACTATGTGAACCAGGTTTGCCTGGATCTCCCAAAGATATACCTGCCCCTGCCTTCCTTGCCACCATGCCTCTTCGACTTCCATTTCTAATCAGGGGACATGGATGTCAGTGTATTCAGTGGCACAAATTTCAGGAAGTGCTGACACTGTTTCCCATGTTGCACACTTCTTCAATTGTACTGACAGTTCCCTTTCAGCTTATATTTAAATGACTCAAGTCCATTGTAACTACATACCTCACTAATGAGGAATTGGAACTGGGTTTCTCTCTCAGACCTTGTATAACTTCTTCTGTTTGCCAGAAATAGACTGTCCTTTTATTATTGAAGTTTTGTGCATTTCATAGAACATTTCTTAATCAAATTTAGAACCATTCCCCCTTCCTTGCCCCACACCCTGCCAGAGCTCATGCATTCATTCTGCCATATATGTGTTGCATCTTTTTCTGTCTTTTTTTTTTAATTTTTGATGCAGAAGTTTACTGTTTTGGCCATAAGTTTATTGTTTCAGCTAGTTCTTTAATACACTCTTTTTTTGCTGTTTTTGTTCCTTCCAATTTATATCCTTACAAAATATGTGTATATACATGCCCCACACATATACCAAAATCATGACAACAGAAAATAAACTATAGGTAAATTCCAAAACATGTTTAGGAATTCAATTTGTAACAGTAGAGTTGTATGTAGGTAAAGAAAAAAATATTACTTTACATTCCTACATTACATAGCAAGTTGATGAGTAACCTCAGGTATTATGTTTACTAAAAAAGGAAGCATAAAGAATTATCCAGTTTGACTTACAAATCGAGATTTGGTGCTAGGATCCACAAATGAGGTGCACCATGTTCTTACAAGACTTGAGTACACATGGATATATACATGGAAGGAGGAAGAAGTCTCCTGAAGTGATGACATGCATAGATTCTGGGCTCTGGGCAGTTCATGGGCCTAAAAAGGCAAGCTGGACAATTAGAGGCACAAATATTTATAGCAGTGACACATTGATAAGCTCTATGGAAATAAATGTAAAGGAGAGGATTTTCCTATGTTATACACTAATGCCTATAACAGCCAATTCATGCAGAGAAGAAACTTAAGAACCAGATGCATACAGTGAATTACTTGGTAAATGTCAGAAAGTCCTGAAATTAATGATCAATGAGAAGATAAGGAAAATAGCGAAGATAGTATACGTGAAGGCATTGCAGTTTCCAAAGCACTTTCCCCCTTTAACGATGATTGAGCCACTGGTTTATTGGCAATGAACAGTAGATACTATAAATATAATTTGTATTATCAATTAAAATCCCAAATGCCTTCACCCTTTCTATAACTTTGCCATATATTTTTGTCCTACCCTGATTATAATGTTTTGCCAACAACTTCTTTGAAGGGCTCATAGTATACTTGATTTAATGACATGGATTGCCAAGTAAGCAAAACATTACATCAATTATTCATTTTACAGTGGATAATTTGCTTCTTCTTTTTAAAAATACAATAATTTTATTGATGTTTTATATATTTCATACATCATTTTTCAGTTCAATTTAGACATATTCCCCTTTCCCTGACCCTCACCCCACCCCAGTTCATGCATTCTGCCATACATGTCCTGCATCTTTCTCTCAGTCTTTTTAAAGTTTTTCTTTCCAGAGGCTTATGGTTTTGGGCAGAATTTAACTGTATCAATCAGTTCTTTGACCCAGTCCTTATGTTCTTGTTGTTCCTTCCGATTTGTATTGCTCCAAAATATGTACCAGAATATGTCACATATGTACCAGAATTATGTCCTCCAGGAATAAAGTGTATGCTAATTCAAAGGCAAGCTGGGCAACTTTATTGTTACATTTCTTTTTTTATCTGAAAGCAACTGTGCTGTTATAATGTGATTCTCTTAATGGGCCCTAGAATTAACTTACCACTTATTTACAGACATTGTAATTACCTTTTATGAGTGGAAGGTATGTATTCATATTTTATAGTAATATAAAATTACAGTGGATAATTTGTTATTGCATGTATGGTTAGAAACTCTACTGATCCTACAGTATAAAAGTATAATGTTGAGGGCTGGAGAGAGATAGCTTAGCGGTTAAGAGCGCTGATTGTTCTTGCAGAGGACCTAGTTCGATCCCCAGAATCCACATGGGGGCTGAGAACTGTCTTTAACTCCAGTTCCAGGGGAATCCAACACCCTCTTCTGACCTCCGCAGCATTGCACACACAGGTGCACAAACCTACATGCAGACAGTACATTAATACACATAAGAAAGTATAATGTTGAAATAGTCAACCCAAAAGAAACCTGGAATGTTCAACTAAGTGCCCCCGTGAAGCATCCTTTGAGAAACAGCATGAAGAAAAGTCATGGTACTGTTTGATGAAGGCATGTTGATTCTGATAATTCAAGAAGTAACTTGTTCTGCCATATCTGGTCCATAGCTAGAGACTTGGGGTTGAAAAGAGAATATCATCAGATGTAATTGCTATTATCTGCTAAATTGTTTCTTCTTTTCCAACTTCTGTGCTGAAGCTCCAGTCCTCAGCATGTGAATATAACTAGAGACAAATCTTTACAGAGATGAAGTTAAGATGAATTTAGGAGAATGATTTCTAATCCAGTATAACTATATCCTAATGAAAAGAGACTAGAATATAAAATTGTGAGAAGACAGTTTGGAGGATAAGGAGAAAAAGATGGCTATCTCATGCCAAGAACAGAAATTTTAAACCCTACAGAATTTAGTGTTCAAACTGTAAGAAAAATCTTATGTTTGTCTCACTCATATGTAAAACTTGGTTATAACAGGCCTAGCAAACAAATAGAATGGACAGCTTGCAAAATTTGTTATTTTCTGTTTTACATTTGGGGTGCTGCTTTATTAAATGTACCAGTGTGAAGCTGCAAGAAAATGCTTAATTAACTGAATCTTTATTTTGACTATGGAATAAAAAGATAAATCAATTTAAATTCGATTATTATATGAGAAAGGCATGCTCTAACACAACAGTCAAAAGAAATTTATCTGGATCCTGGAGAAATCACTGGCAGCATTTCTCTAGGCTTCTATGCTTCCTGAATAGCCCATTGCGCTAAACAGAGTGGGGAACGACCAAAGCAATCAAGAGCTCAGCACAATCAAGGATGGCAGCATGCCCCCAATCAAAGGAGCAAACTAGATTTGACTGCAATATGAGCTGACCTCCAGGGAGTACTAGAGTGGCTACAGGAGAATGGAGAAGATAAGTATCGCTTAACATTTCAGATATGTTAACAGCAGCCTGTATTGTATCCTTTTAGAGGGACTCTGCACTTTGCCAAATATGTCATGCATCTATTTCTGAGTCTTTCCAGAGTTTTTTTTTTCCAGTTCGTTTGTTGTTGTTGTTCTCTCTAGCTTGTACTGCATATATATATATATATATATATATATATATATATATATATATATATACACACACACACACATATCACTGGCATAGGAGAATTTTTTTTTTCTAAAAGATGTCAAGTTTTCCTTAAGGACGTGCTTGAAGGTTCCTCCTTGGCAAGCCCAAACAACCATCAATCCTGCCCTTGTGCTCTACACTGGGGTCTTTCCCTCCCATGGTCCCCCAAATGAAGTCCAGTAGGCACGTGTCCTGTCTTGATCCCCCTGTACTGGCCTCCATGGTACAGCCTGGGTAGTCCAACAATGGCAGTCTATACTCTGATGAGGCTGAAATCCTCTTAGCTGCTTAGTCCAAAAGCTGGATATCACAGTAGTCCCCATATGGCATTGAAGATTTGGAGGATTCTTGGAGAGACATGAGTCTTCATTCCATCTTGGAAGGTTAAAAAAGCTGTGTCTCCTGTCTTTGCAGAGTGGCAAAAGCAGTGGCAGCCACAGAGTAGATTCACTTGCCAGTAAGAATTGAAGACAGGCCAAACAACAGTGCTCTTTCTTTTTTCTTTTTGTCTTTTTACTAAGATCTCAAGTTTTATATCTGAAGTACAATTTATCTGGTTTTACTGATTATTTATTTCTGGTTTTACTTTCCTTTTGAATGCTTAAGGCCACACAGTTAGCCCAGATTAACCAAGGTTTTTGTTTTCTTGAGGTCAGTTGAGGATATGGTCCTCAAGGGTGTCTCAGTGTTTTTTTCTTTGGGGGGAGGGGGAGCCCCTGGCTCTTTTCAGCTTTTCATTTACCAGTTCCATCCACTTGAGGACAAAATCAGGTCTTGCTAGACCAGGCTTCCTTTTCTGAAGCATAAGCAGACTTTCCTCTTTATAGACTGGACACTGGCTGAAGTCCCATTAGTGGATCTCCAAGTACTCCATGAACAGGGAGACTGGTGACCCACATTTGAAGGACATTTCAAGAGATGCCCCCATGCCTAGTCCCCTATGACTTGGTTGACCTCCGAGTGCAAAGAACAAAGATGGATCTGGAAGATTTTATGCTACGTGAAGTAACACAGTCCCAGAAAAACAAAAGATGAATAGTATCCCTCATCTGTGGATGCTAGCACCAAGTACCTAGTTGTAAGGCAAACTGAGCAACATTAATGTTATACTCCTCGTGATCTGAAAACGACTGTTCTCTTATATTATCAATCCCAACCCCACCCTTTTGTTTTTAAAGACAGTGACAAACAGAGTGGGAGCCCAAGTGCTGAGCTCAGATGTTGGCCCCACCTCTAGCATTCTGAGATTTGACTGTGCCTGTCTTAGTTTGTCCTGGTCAGCAGGATTTTACCCGTCATTGACTAACCAGCCACCAAGGGAAGAGCCTAGGAAAAGTTTGTCTGGGTGAGAGTAGAGGCATGAGTGTTTACCCCTGAGAGTCATGAATGGCAGAGAGCCAAACCCAAACTATGGCATTGGGAGGGGCTTGAGGAGAGCCTCTGTTAACAACAGCAGTCAGGACCTGAATAATGGTCTTATTCACTGGTTGCTGGCCACGGGCAAAGTGGAGCAGGCACCTGAGGAGAAGACAAAGTAGGGCCAAAAGGCAGAGGAGGCCCCAAATGACAAGTGTTGAGGGGTGGGAGATGGCTTGCAGCTTGGCACTTTGGACCAGACCTGGATATCAAAGGAAGTGCCAAAGGACAGGACCTCCAGCCTGGTACAGTTGATTAAGGATGACCATGTGGAAGTGAGAGTTCAAATTTTGGGTCTGGAGAGTCATGGCATATTGGTCAAGGATGGAATCCCAACTGATAGCAGTCATAACACTTTGGGTCAGGGAGGTGTCTGCAGCAGTGGTGGAGGCCAAGGACAGGAGGATGGTGGTGAAAATAATGGCAGTGAGGCCAAAGTCACATACAAAGTCAGTGGGGCACATAAGCTCCACTCAGTGGGAGGGGTGGTATTAGTCACAGGGACCCAGAGAGCTGAGGGGCTCCGGAGCAATACAGTATCTCACACAATTCTTTTGAAAGCAAACACAAACCAAAAAGTCATCTAGAAAATAGGATCCTTAAACAGTCAACTGAGAGGCTGACTCCTATAAACAAACAATTACCTTTTTTTCTGTTAAATATGACAGGGTCTTACTGTGGCTTATAACATCTCCTAACCATTAGAGGATGTAAGCTTGTGGCATCAGCCATGGGTTATTCCTCCAAGGAGAGAGCCAATAGCCAATTAGATTTGGGATATACAGGCATATGGCTGCCTCTGCTGCACAGTATTTCCAGGCAGGTGAGGTGTAGCTGAGACTGATGGAGGAGTCTTGCTTGACTCAAGGTAGACCCATATTTTCTTTATTTGGTTATAGTGGCCTTTTGGTAACACTCTCTGGTATTCCAGAGGCCCATCTGTACACTTGCAAGTAAAGTCTCAATACATCTTTCCCAATTGTTTACATCAGGTATTTGACAGTAGGGCTTTATTGCCTCTCTTTCTTGCAGGTATCCCCGTTTAGAGGCAAGGAGCTTTACCTTTTCGAATGGGGGCTTGGATCCCCTGGCCAACATCTTCCTGGACTAGAAATATATCCATTGCTGATGTCAGAGCTTGCCTGTACTAATATATTTGTCTTAAAGTTGCATAGCTTTTAAGGCAGACAGTATTATATTTGTCTATGAATAGAGAATAATCCTTTTCACAATTCCAGTCTATTAGACAATTAAAGAAGGCTGTTTTACCAGTTTTATAAAGGATTACCTCTATAACAGTCAACTCCAATTTACAGTTAGAGAATGACCTCCAGATTAAGTCTTTTACCATTCAAACATCTTTTGTCAATATTACCCAAAGTAACCTTACCAAAACTATTAGTACTGTTTAAATATCCATATATATATCTAATGGCTTATGCTTCATTAGTAGGGTCAAAAGGTTATTTCCTGGACAGACTGTCAGCCCATAAAGGAAACAGCCAGAACGGACCAGAGTCCAAGACAAACAGCTCCAGAGAAATTAGACTGTTTCGCTTCTCATCCACCTGTGCCTTTTCTAAGTCTAGGGAAAACAAATTGCCGGAAGAGGGCCTCTGGTAGAATGTAAGGGCTTAGACTGGGGTGAATGGTGAAACTACAGAAATATAGTCTGGACACTTATTTCATCAACTTGATTGAACATACAAGCCCCCCCCCCCCGCTGGATGGTGGGACCCATGAGCTGTGTGGGTTTGGGCACAACTGCCAGCAAATTGGTTTTACACGAAGGATGCTTGTACTCATAAATTATGACTTATTGCTAAAAAATGAAAAAAAAAAACTGAGAGAAAGATGCAGGACAGTTATGGCAGAATGTGTGATCTGGGATGGGGTAGGGTGGGGGGAAGGGAAAGGGAAATATGCCTGAACTGAATTGGAAAATGATGTATGAGATACACAAAGCATCAATAAAAAAATAAAAAATAAAAAAAGTAAAATAAAAAAAAACAAACAATTACCATCTGTTGTGAAGTGTTTAAGTTTAGAGATATCTACGGTATCCAAATTTTCAGACTTTAAATGTACTTTTAAATATTCATATTTTAAAGATTGCACATGTGTATCTAGTCTGGTATGCCAAAATGAATGATTCTGTGCACATAAAGATGGAAACTTGAAGTGGTCACTTTGTTTGACAGAACTAACATGAGGCAATTACAATGACTGAATTACAAACACACAAAAACTTAAGATACATGACAAGCATGACTACATGAATCTTACAAATACGGAAGAACTTTTACCATAAACAGAAGACTTAATTCAACACTAAGAGAAGTAACACTGCATGCAGTGGGCCAAGCCCACGTCTGTTCCTGAACGAAAAATCCAGAACCCTCTCCTGGATTGCAAATTGCTGACCAGTGGAGTGTTGGGTTGTTCCCTGTCTCTTCACTCAAGGAACAATACTGCATCCAGTTTCTCCTAATGGAGAGCCCCAGACCAGAAACTCAAGTTTAACCAGAACCAAAGTGAAAGTACTCTCTTACCCCGAAGACATGGCTGGCTGAATGTCTTTAGTTCTTCTGGTGCTCTTTGTAGAGTCCATGGCACGGCACTGTTAGCACCCACGTTAACATGCAAGTGTGGGGGTGGATGAAGAAATAGATTCTGAGAGGAACCGGACAAGGAGGGGGGCTGCTGAGAAAGAAGGGGGAACGTGGGGGAGAGCTTCCTAGGCCTCCCTCCAAGGGTATATTGGCGGGGGGCAAAAGAGTATCCCTAGTAAGGGCAGCAGAAGAGAGTTTTTGTGGGTCAGGAGCAGGAGGGGAATTCTCTTCCTCCAGTTGGAAATCCAGTACATGGGAAGGGCCGGTTTTTCCTCCCTGGTTTTTTTTTTTTTTTTTTTTTTTTTGTTTTGTGTGTGTGTGTGTGTGTGTGTGTGTCGTGTGTGTGTGTGTGTGTCTCTGTGTTGTTGTTTTGGAGACAGGGTTTCCCGTAGCGCAAGGGTTTCCCTGAGCCCAGATACTGGTATCGCTCTGTAGACAAGGCTGCCTTGAATAAGATAGACCTGCCCTCGCCTCCCAAGTGCTGGATAAAGGCATGGCCGCCAATAAGTCCTGTCAGATTTCCTCAGTGTTTTCAGCTCAAGTTGTTCATTATGGTGATGCAGGATCTGAACGATGGGGCCCAGGGAGGAGGCCGCGATTTTGGGGACAACCTTAAAAGTTGGCCATCCTAGGCTCCTTAAAAGTGTAGGGAGATTACTCTCTTGAGAAGGCGGGAGGGGACTAAAACAGAGAATGAGTGTGTATTTGTCGTGAATGTCCTGTGCTTAAGGGGCACTCCAAGGGCCGTTAGCCCTTGGCTCATCTGCTGGTGTTCAGGGGACATTTCTTTTTATGCAGAGGGACAGATTCCCGTCCTGAGGTGGTCAGTTCTTTTTTTTTTTTTTTTTTTTTAAAATTAGTTTTATTGATGCTTTGTGCATTTCATACATTTTGTCCAATTCAGTTCAGGCTTTTTCTTTCCCTCCCCCCACCACCCATCCCAGATCATGCTTCTGCATAACTGTCTGCATCTTTCCTCAGTTTTTTTTTTTTTTCATTTTTTAGCTATAAGTGATAATCCATGAGTACAAGCATCCTTCATGCAAAACCTATCTGCAGGCTGTTGTGCCCAAACACCTACAGCCCCACCATCCAGTGGGGGGTGACAGGTTGTTTGTTCAATCAAGTTGATCAAATGAGTGTCCAGACTACATTGCTGTAGTTTCACCATTCACCCCAATCGCAGCCCTTACATTCTACCACGCCCCCTCTTCCGCAGGTTGTTCCCTAGGCTTAGAAAAGGGGCACAGGTGGATGAGAGGTAAAACAGTCCACTCTCTCTGGAGCTGTTGACTTGGACTCTGGTCAATTCTGGCTGTTTCCTTTCATGGGCTGACAGTTTGTCCAGGAATAACCTTTTGATCCTGCCCTGGCGCGTTATGGCGTCTCCCCATGAGTGGATCAGTTCTTATGTGGACTTGCCAGGACAAACCAAGAAGTGGAGCAGCACGGTGTGGTGATATGTACCTCCCTGGCAATGAACAAATAGGACGACAAAGGAATTGAAGGTGAAGGGAACCAAAGCAACCAAGTTTGCGTGACACTCTACAGTTGCTGAGCCAACAGAATATGCAGGACAGAAAGAGACTGGAGGGGTCAATTTTTCCTTTCTAAGCATTGATGTCTCAAACTCATGGTGAATGAGTAATCCCCAAGGACTTTCGAGACTCACATTGACAAGCGTTTGGTATCTGAGTTTAGGGTAAACAAGAGTCTTAACTATGACTAGTTACCACTATACCACTAGTTATTTGCTTGTCTTTTTGCTGAGACAAAAGATACTGACAACGCAATTTAAGAAAGAAAGGGATTATTTTAGCTCATAGTTTGAGAGGGAATCCATGGAAAGCATGGAAGGACAGTCATCGCAGTGGGAACAAGAGACAGCTGGTCTTCGTGTCTGGCGTCAGAAAAGAAGAATGATGAATGCCAGTTCTCAGGATGCTTTTTATTCAGTCTGAGATTCCACCCACATAGGTAGGTGTCACCTACAGTTAAAGTATGGCTTCCTACTTCATTTAGCATTGTCTAGATTATCTCTCAGAGGCATTCCCATAGCTTGCCTCCTATGTTATTCTGAATGTAGTCAAAATGACCAGCAATATTAACCATCATACCAGCTATGTTCCTGTAATGCTGGAGGAGGATTTACACTATCCTGCTCTAAGCTGAGACACTGTGGAAATAAGACCTACTGGCAATCTTCCCTGCTTTTATAATCAGGCTGCTGCTGAGGCAAATTGAGATGAAGTAGTGTGTGTGTGTGTGTGTGTGTGTGTGTGTGTGTGTGTGTGTGTGCCAACCTCTCTCCACTAATTATTCTTGGTCATAGAATAATTGTTGGCAGCAGAGGTCTTTGGACCAGTGTGGTTAAGAGTAGGCAAGGGCCTTGTTAGTGCACAAGAACAGGTTGTCTAGGACCCTTCCCAGGTAGAAAGTAGGAGGGGAAAATTCAACAACCAAGGATCCAAGCACAGTTCTCTTCTAGCCAAAACATGTGTCATTGTTCCATTAGATTTCATCATGTAAATACTGAATCAAGTTGATGATTCAAAGAATTTTGAGATCTCAGCTATAGACCATTAAACTTCAAGTGTCATGCTAGTGTACATACACTAAGACTTTGGAGGTTACAGGCCATTGTAGCTATCCTTGATTTGGAAGAGGAAATTGATACATAAGGTCTCAGTAGATTCAAGCTGTGTAAGAATTACATGTAAGGGGCTGGAAAGATGGCCTAGCAGTTAAGAGCGCCGACCGCTCTTACAGAGGACCCGGGTTCGATCCCCAGCACCCACATGGCGGCCGAGAACCGTCTGAAACTCCAATTCCAGGAGAACTCCAGTTCTGGGGGAATCTGGTACCCTCTTCTGACCTCCGTGGCGTTGCATGACACCGGTGCAAAAATTAAAAAAAAAGAATTACATGTAAATATATTTGTTCTGAGTCATACTTTAAAAATACTGTATTTATTATTTTTTTTTTATTTTATGTGTATGAGTGTATTGCCAGCATGTATGTAAATGCAACAGTGTTATGCAATACCTGCAGATGTCAGAGGAGGGTGAAGTATTCCCCTGGAACTGGAGTTATGGATGGTTGCTAGCTATTATGTCAGTTCTAGGAATGGAACACAGGCCCTCTGCAAGAGTAGTCAGTGCTCTTAACCACTGAGACATCTCTCCAACACCCTGAGTTACACATTTTTTTTTTAAATTTTTATTGATGGTTTGTGCATTTTATACATCATTTTCCAATTCAGATCAGGCATATTTCCCTTTCCCTTCTCCCCCACCCCCNCAGAAAGCACAAAGTTAAAGAATGTTAGGTGATCCACAAATGTGTTTCCTTTTTGGCTGTTACTGGTGAATGACAGGACAAGAAAGACAGACTACAGAACCACAGAACAATAGCTTTAGAAACCAAATTACATTGGTATTGGTATAGTTGAATCAAAATGGAATAGCTTTAAAAAATGGTGTTTCCCTGGATAACAAAATTTAAATTTAAATAGCAATTTGTGGGTATGAGTTATCCACATTAGCTAGACTCTAGAATGTATAGAGATAACCTTAACTATCAGAGATATTTTATGTTACTTGCATCTAATTCTCCATATGTGTATTGACCTGGTGTATGGGGTTACTATTTTTATAATTATGTGTAATATGTGATGGTTTGTACACGGAAGTGCAGCATGTCTGCAGATCTCTAAGTAATACAGATGCTGATGTAATGGCATTAAATCTATATGAACTCAAAGCTAATCTTCAGGTGGGACTTTAAGCCTTTACAATTGTAGTATCCTCAGAAGAAAGACATATTATCTTCATTGCAGATTGAGGGACTGAAGCTTAGAAATGTATATTGAAATACTCACATTCTCTGAGCTAGGAGCTGAGGGAAATCTATAAAGAATATTAAAACAGGACTTGTCCATGAAAGTAACAAAATACTACAATAATATGAATTTTATTAAAAAGTTTTGTTAATGTCAATACTAAAATAGCTTTGAGTTCATATACATTTAATACCATTACATCAGCATCCTTATTATTTAGGATTAAAGGAATTATTACTATTTTAAAATTCCTTTTTATATAATGACATTATTTTGGCTGTAAGGTAAAATTTTGATTCGTGTAGTTTTTATTTTATTTATGAAATTATAAATCAGATTATATCTTGGTGTCATTTTATTTCATTGTCAATATTATACTATTGGTAGTTATTACTGTCACACTCTTTTTTCTACTAGACAAAAGATCCAATGAATTTGGCCCTTTATTGTGGAGGAATAACCAAATGTGGATTCTATTCTTATAGGTATTTCCCTGAGTATCATTGTTTGAATTATAGAGCATGTTTTCTAAAGCTTTATTTGTATTTAATGTGTATGAGTGTTTTGCTTGCATGTTAGTGTATCATGTGCATGTCTGGCACCCATAACAGTCAGAATAGAGCAGTCATATCCCTTGGGATTGGAAATACAGAAGGTTGTGAGCCACCATATGAGTGCTGTTAACACAGTCCTGGTCTTCTGCAAGTCCAGCACGTGTTCTTAATCACTGAGCCACTCTGCATTTCAGAAATATAATATTATGATGTTTAACTTGGAAAATTCTTTACATACAGGACACCACAATCTGTGCAACAATCTGTTGTGGTACTAATAATTATTATTCAAACAAGTCTAAAGTCAGGTATTTAGAAAATCACTAACCTAAATGGTCTAAATTTGGACATTTTAAAATGCTTGTCTGAAGTTCAAAGAGAGGATGAAATAAGAAAAGTTTACTAAACCAAGATAATTTTGACTTTGGGAGCATTTAAAAACAACACCACAACAAAAAGGCAGTTCTTTCTAATTTAGTTTTTATTTTTCCCTAAAGAACAATGTTTTTCACTTTTTTGGGAGACGCCTTATATTATGGAAAAATAAGATCAGGTAGTGAATGGAAAACCATGTTAAAATATATTTTACTTATTATTTTTTGTTATGTGCATGAGTGTATTCCCTGCATGTAGGTAAGTATGTGCACCCCCGTTGTGCAATACTTGCAGTGGTCAGAAGAGGGTGTCTGATCCGTTGGACCTGTAATTACTGGATGGTTTGCAGCCAAATCATCCCACTGGGTGGTCGGAACCAAACCTAGGTCCTCTCCAAGAGCAGCCAAGGCTCTTAACCACTGAGCCATCTCTCTAACTCCTGAAACCCACTGTTAATAATGAGTAATATTCAGCAAATCCTGAAAAGATCCAGATTTATTGCATATTTAAGTATAATTCTTGAATTTCTTATCAATAAAAGTGCTAAGAAATTTTCAAGCACTTTCCTAAAAATTCCTTTGGTTCCATACTGCTAAAATATTTGTTTATTATTAAATAGTAGAATTGTATTTCATACATTTATAGGTGATTGAGGGATAGTTGAAAACGATTTATTTGTTCTTTGGTCTGCCTTCCATACCTGACATGCTTAGAGCTGTGACTGTTCTGTAGAATATATTTAGAATTTTCTTTTATCCCATTATAAATGTGGAAACCCTTCAATTCTTGGACTTTAAAATAAGTATAAGTAAAGTCGTATATTTTGTCATCATAATCTAATGAAGTTTATTTGTCGAAATGGATCACAGACCCCTTGCTATGGAAAATAGGAATTCATCTGGACAAAGAAACTGCGAATCAAAAGATTTAGAATTTCTACTTACATAGTAAATGTTATATTGCCTGACAAAATTTGGATAAAAATGTGGTGCTAAATATGGATAATTGATATTCTAATGAATATATATATATATATATATATATATATATATATATATACACACACACATACATACAT
>VZQC01012814.1:93224-136779 GCA_009823505.1 Rhizomys pruinosus
TGTGTGTGTGTGTGTGTGTGTGTGTGTGTTACCAAATTGGTGAATGCTTATCCTTTAATCTTCACAGATGAAACTATTTTTTTTTTGGAGACAGGGTCTCCCTTGAGTCCTACCTAGATGGCCTGGAACTTGCTGTGTACATCAGACTGGACTCAATGTTACCTGACTTGCCTCTGCCTCCTGAGTGCTGGGTTTTAATGTATGTGCCACCACGCTAGACACCTTGCTACTTCTTAAGCTTTTCTGTAGATTTGCCTTTTCCCTCAAACTATTAAAATTTTTTCCTCATATTATTTTCAATAAATTATTTAAAATCTGTTATTTTATTTATTTATTGGTCTTTTTGAGATAGGGTCTCCCTGTAGCTCCAGCTGGCCTGGCACTCACTACTAGACCAGGCTCCACTTGAACTCACAGAAATTTGCCTGCTTTTGCCTCCCAAGGGATTAAAGGGATAAAAGGACTTTTTTTTTTTTTTTTTGGTCTTTTCGAGACAGGGTCTCCCTGGAACCCAGCTGGCCTGGAACTCACTCTGTAGACCAGGCTGGCCTTGAACTCACAAAGATCTGCCTGCCTCTGCCTCCCAGTCAAAAAGGACTTTTTATATGTCTTGCTGATTTTAATTAGTGATACTTGGGTTTCAGTTACTTGATTCACAAATTGAAAATTTCCTCTCTAGTCTAATAAACAGAATATATCTGATAATCAACCAGACTCCACTTGAAGCAATTTAAAAAGTATTAAGAAGGTTTCATGCTCCTGTATATAATAACTTGAGATGAAGATAATAGATTGCCAATTAGGAATTCAGAAGTTTTAAAATTGATTAATGAAGAACAAACTTCTTTCTTGATATTCTTGATATCTTCAATTTATATATTTTTGTCTTCCAAAGCACATCAATGTTTTTAAGGAAAAATCAAGTAATCTCTAGAATCAAACACATGAGAAAGTTCCCTGTTATACCATAGAAATCCTTGCCAGGTCCAAGATACAATTATTTTCAATTATAAGTGCTATACTAAGATACTATATTAAAGTGAGTTATCATTTTTGTCACTGAAAGTGGTATGATCTATGTCCATAGCATGTGAAGAATCTTCATACTATTATCCTGACTTACTAAACACTTCCTGATAGAACTGCAAAGTGTTACTGTATTGTTTCTCACATATGATTTAAAATAGTTCCTGACTGTAGAGCTAAAATAGACCAGAATATTTTTTTTTTTTTTGGTCTTTTTGAGACCCCCTGTAGCCCCAGCTGTCCTGGAACTCACTTTGTAGACCAGGCTGGCCTTGAACTCACAGAGATCTGACTGTCTCTGCCTCCCAAATGCTGGGAATAAAGGCATGTGCCACCATGCCCAGCTGAGGGTTCTAAATTTTTAAAAAGAACAGTGGAGTTCATTGTAAAGCCACATTTTAGCTGTAATTATAAACTTCATTTACTGTGTTTTTTTCTGTGCATCAGAAATAGCTACTGACAATTATGGAAAAACAAATTAGCAGTTATTTTCTAATAATCTTTATGTGTCCACATATTTGAAAGTCCCATATTCTCATGGAACTCTCTAATATTTTTCTAAGTAAAATCATAGTCAGAAAAGCAACTTGCTTCCTGTGACATAATGATTAAAATGAAATGAATAAATGTATCTGTAATTATCTAGATGAACTAATGTTCAAGTGGAAGGAAATAGTGTTGTTTTGATTTACACAGACTAATGGTAACTCTACAGCAATTAGTGTAGCTCTAATTAGTGTAGTTCTAACAGAACATACCACAGTTACCTAACAAATATCTTTTGTATAATAGACAAATGTGTAGTTTCCATGTATCAAGATTATCCTGAAAGTCCACTTGGCTCTGCAGTCTACTTAGGCAAATAAAACCAATTCTGAAAAAGATAAGATTTATAAACTATGGCCCCTCAAATTTTTTTTTTCAAATTCAAATATGAAACAAGATAAAATGTTGAGTAACTTTAAAAAGGCACACATGGGCCTGGAGAGATTGCCTAGCAGTTAGGCCATCTCTCTTGCAGAGGACCCGGGTTCGATCCCCAGCACTCACATGGCGGCTGAGAACCGTCTGTAACTCCAGTTCCAGGGGAACGATAGCCTCTTCTGACCTCCGAGTCATTGCATGACCCAGGTGCACCAACCTACATGCAGACAGTATACTCATACACATAAAAAATAAATTAAAAAAAAAAGAAAAAAGAAAAAGGCACACATAAAACAAACCATGAAATTTAGAAAAAACAAAGACAATTTTATGTGCCTTATATAAATAAGGAGAGGGACAACACTAGGTTCGACTTGAAATACTTGTGAAATTTCTTTGAATTAGGACTACTAAGAAATATTCATTTATATTGAATTTGTTAGGGTAATTTATCATATGTATACTTATTAATATTAAGAAACCAATCAAAACTTAGAGTCTTAGCTTTCAGTTGGAATTTGGTGTGTATTCTATTACAATAACAAGTAATGAAAATTCTTTTTGTTTAGAAAGCTATTATTTCAAAACTACATGGGATCTATAGGTAATGTTCACTGTTCAGAATTTGAGAAGCACTTTCAAACTTTTTTAAAATTTTATTTATTTTTGTATGTGTTTGAATATACTGTCTGCATGTAGGTTTGTGCACCTGTGTTGTGCAATGCCGCGGAGGTCACAAGAGGGTCTCAGATTCCCCTGGAACTATAGTTCTCTGGAATTGGAGTTACAGATGGTTCTCAGTCGCCATATGGGTGCTGGGGATCTAACCTGGGTCTTCTGCAAGAGCAGTCTGTGCTCTTAACTGCTAGGCTATCTCTCCAGCCCTCTTTCAAACTTTAAATTGAGTATATACATCACAACATTTTCAACACAGTCATGTTTGAAAAATGAAAAGTATAATTAAGGCATATAACAGTTGCTCTGAAAAAAATTATTTTGCTACTGCATAGTTTTGAAGTTGAACAATGATAATCACCTCTGCATCAAAAGTGGCATTAGTTCTGGTATTTAGAAGAAAAATTTCACAGATCTTAAAAGCTGTTTTTGATGACCACAAATTTGTTATTTTCTCCAGTTATTCTCAAGTCTGAACATGATAGAGAATTGCTCAGTCAGACCCTGAATCCCACACCAAGGCTTATGCTTTGGCTGGTGAAAATATACAATTAATTTTCTCTTCAATGACCCTTACTTCTGGTGTCATTTAACTTAGAAAGCTGACATGTTGATTTTGTTATCTCAACTGTGTGTTCAGCAAGGTGAATTTAGAGTAGTGGGCAAAATTCATGCGATTATTTTTCTAAAAATGTGAGTTTCATTCTGGCATGAGGAAAAGTTAGTCCTTGGTCAATTTCTTAATGGTTTTAAACCATTGTTTAATAATTAGTAATCAAATGTATGTCAAAAGTAAAAATGGAAATTTCCCTGAAACAATTACTTTCCCACCACCACATTACTCCAATTTGGTCAAGAATAATATATAATTAGGAAAAATGGGATTTTAGAGTATGTATTCTTCTACTGCATCATAAGAACAAGATTATCCTAAGTAAAAATGATGCTAAGCTACATAAAAAATAAATAATGGAGTAGTAAACAAAATCTTTACTGCAGAGAGTTTTATACACCAGCACTACTTAGGGGTTATTCCATTAGCAAAATGATGCCACATTTTATGTTGAAGTGCAACAACCACAAACTTGACTCATTCCCCAGAATTGAGCATATTGTTTGTCCTTTGTCTGAAAATTAGTTAAAATACTAAGAAAAATAGTGATGCTTGGAACTTTTTAAATATTTTTGTCTCTTTTTCAGACAGGTTCTTCCTATAGTATCACCTGGCCTGGGACTGACTTTGGCGACCAGGCTGGCCTCAGTCTCAGAACTCTGCCTGCCTCTGCCTTCTGTGTGTTTGATTTAAGTTATGCATCAGCATGCCCATCTTGGAGTCTTGGTCCATAAAGAGCTTCTTGTAATAGTGCAAATCTTCTAATAATACCACAGCACATGTATAGTGACACGATTTCAAGTGATAAGATGGCTTCAAGCTGAGGCAGGTCACAAAAGTATCTTTTTCAGATAGATCAAATTGCAAAAACAAAACAAAAAAAAAACCACACTTGTTTTAGTTTTCTCTTTGTTCTGTTTTGTTGTAACTTGTTTTATTGTTTTTCTCCAAGTGTATTTTCTATTAAAATCTTACAAGGCATACAGATCATGTCCTATCATCTCAGTTAATTTCTGGTTACACAAATCACATGAAAGAAAGAAATATGTCTTTGTGGAAGATGGATGGTGGTCAGTTTTTAAATGTGTAACATAGAAAATCAAACATTTTTATCATAGCTTTTCATATGAAAAAGCTGTAAATTGTAAGTCCTGGGGAAAGGTCAAGCAGAACAATCTTATTTTACTTTATTCAAAGGGTTTTATTTTCTGAAAAAATATAAATTTTATATCTTACACTACAAAAAAATGTACACAAACCAAAAGCACATAGAGATGTGGATAGGAACCACCATAGCAATGCTATTCCTTTCTTGCTTTCACTCTGAGGCAGGAACTTAACACATCCTAATGCCTACCAAAGAATTACATAGGCTGCACAGCTGCTTTTGTCCTGCCTGAAATTAAGTGATGTAGATAAACATATTAACAAAGAAGTTAGTCTAGGTTTATTCTCATACTATTACAAATAAAACATATGATTTTGAATAATTAATTGCAAAACTACAGTAGTGTAAATATTCACAAGTATGTTGATCATTCAAACTTCAATTAATATAGCACTCAGCTTCAAAAAACATGACATATTTTTGTCAACTTCATTTTTTCCATTAACATCGAGAAAAGAAATTTGAATCTGGTTATTTTAAACAGACATTTTTTTAAAGATCTGGAAGCTTCTTCTAAGTAACAATTACGTGGTCATCCTCAACCAGAACAATTAATCTTTGATGTGTGAAAAGAGTTTCAAAAATTAACAACAAATGAAAAGAAAGTTATTATCTATTTCTTTCTTGATATATTACTATATAATTAACAGTTTACTAGAGAAAAATATTCAATGTAACCAGCTGTGCTACAGAGTTGATAAAAATGATGACTTATTATAGCTATCAGATTTCAAATAATGCTAGTATTTTGATTCTGTTTATCAATTCACTAGTATCAGAGTCATCACCATCACATTGCCCTATTTTTTATTTATGTTGAAATTAAACATCTGGTAGTGTTTAAACAAAGACAATTTACTATCACATTTAGTCTCCCACTAATATTTAGAAAGAACAAAATGAGAAATGGATATTTTTACTGCACAATATTATACATCTAGCAAGTATCTAACACTTGATTCAGTGTTTACCAACTAATATACTGATATAGTCAAAAGCACCTTCCAAAGGTGAATATTTCTTCTTGTGCTTCTGAAACCCCACTTCAAGTGGGAGTACAAATGTATTATTAGCTTTTTATTTTGACATAGAATTCAAATAATAGACATGCAAATACATAAGTGCTCAGCTGATATTATCGAGCCGTTTTAACATGAAATGTGAAATTGTACATCCATCATTACATAGTTGTTACAATTGTTCTATTAACAGAGCTAAGGGGTTTTATACTGTTTGGAACCACTCCAAAGTGAACAATGGTAGATATGCTTAAGTTTAGATAAAATTCTTAGATATGAATTGTAAAATGATTCCATGACTTAAGAACACTGGCTTGGTTACCGAAAAAAAAAAAAAAAAAACAAAAACAAAAACCAAGAAACAAAAGAATAAAAGAATACACAATGCTACAAATTTTTAAATGGGGAAAAATCAATGTCTTTACATTTCATGTACAATTAATACATTCAAGAAAGAACTACTGATAGAGTACATGATAGTAAATGACATGACTAGATATAAATTGTTACTGATTAACATACTAACTAGGGACTTCAACTGGAACCAGTAAGTTGAGAATAACTTGCGGTTGGACTTTATTACAATGCAGTTATGTATCATTTTGCAAATCAATTGCATTTCTGAAGATTATGGAATAATGCTTTAATTTTGGTAGTCTGGTAAGGAAATGAATCCACAGGATAAGAAATCACAAAATCAGGATTTTTCAAGCCTTGAGCTGAGTTGTAACTGTACTGTGCATCAATAGAGTGAGCTCCTCTCCATATTCCTCATCTCACATTTATAGATGAGATTGCCACATATATACTAGTGACATATCTAATGGCAAACAAATATTTTGAGAAGGCATTCTTTCCTCTTTGAGGGGGCTGAATGCGTATCCTGTGAAAGTTTATTTCTTCTAAAATCATACTGCTATTCTTTAGAAACTCTCAACCAAATTAGAAATGGACGAAAGCAGAGTAGCTGGAATTATTTCCTAAAATAACATTACGTTTGAAACGGAAGAAATATATTTGATTCAAAGTCATTGATAGTCTGTTTTGAGTAACCTGAAATCTACACTGCAACTGTGAGTCATATAGACATATTTGACTTACCAAAAATCCCTAAACATATAAATATTGAAAACAACTTATAATGTTATCTATTTTATATCCATACATTAGAGCTGGCACAACTTCTAAAATGTGTATCAATAAGTCTATTCTTATTTTGAGGTTTCTCAATTGTTACTTCATCATTTAGATTCAAATAATCTCTAAAAATTCACTAGAGTATAACAAAATCTCTATTTCATCTAAGAGGAATTAGTTTTAATAGCTTTATGTTTGTTTAAATGTACAAATGCATCTTCCATAATGATGTTATATATTTGTGATATTAATATCTAGATGATATTAAACCACTCCTCTCAGGTTCTCTGAGAATTTCACGAAGGTAATAGAGCGTACTTGCACATAGTCTGTGTGGACCCACTGTCCCTTGCAGAAAGGAAAGTCAATTTGTAATTTGAAAATGTTTAGATTCTTCCTACCATTTGTTGTTGTTTTAGATTTTCCTTGATCTTTATAAAAGTTATATTTTACTATTGAAATAAAGGTGGAAAGGACAGAAATAAGTTATTTTCCCCAAATTTATTTTTACATGGGTTAACATTTAGACTTAGGAGAGGGAGGGATACCACTTACAAAATACAAACATATTTCCTCTGGGTTTCAACACTTTGATGTCTTTCCTCAATGACAACAAGAGAAGACATTATCGTATTTCAATTATTTGCTCCTTGAATAACACATACAATTGTCTTGTTTTTATAAGAGGGATGATATAAAATATTGCTTTTGAGCTCAGTTTTGTACAAAACTGTATGAATTTTACAACAGATATCAACCTTCATGGCTATGGTATATAGCGTGATATGGAAGAACTGTCTTACACTCCTTAATAAAAGTAATTCTTAAGTATGATCGATTGGTTCTTCAAAGTAAATTATGTGTTATGTAACTGAGTACATATGTAATTACAAAATTAATAAATTGCTATCAAAAAACTTGAAACAAATTTCTTATGGGAAAAGAATACATATGTTCATCTTCTAGTGCCATCTTAGTATCAGAAATTTTATAAATAAGCCACAGTTGAAATGGTTGCAAAGGTTAACACTTAAGGGAGATCCTGAGTGCTGTGCACTCAGATTAACATTAACAAAGCCCAGCGCAATCAAATCTTTCTACATACTACATAAAATGTGCCCATTATATAAATACTGTTTGATGAAATATTTTCTGAAATATGAAAAAGTAAACTTTAGTTTGATATGGTGGTACATGCCTTTCATTGCAGGACTTGGGAGGCAGAGGCAGGAAGACCTCTGGGAGATCCAGTCCAGCCTGTTCTACATAGTCAGTTCTTGGCCAGCTGGGGATACAGGGAGGTTCAGTTTCAAACAAATGAAAGAAGAGAGAGAGAGAGAGAGAGAGAGAGAGAGAGAGAGAGAGAGAGAGAGAGAAGAATACAAGTGAAAATTTTCATATGGGGGCAAGATCAATGGCTAGAAATTCACTGATGTTGATGGCACAAAGTTTTAAAAAGCCAAAGGGGAGTCAAAGTTTGAAACATTTCCTGTTCATGAATGAAGAAATTTGGGGCTTTCAGACTGGAGAGAAAAAGACATTACCTTTAGTTGAATTTTGTTTCACTACTTCACTGTTTCTTTTACTCATATTACCACCTAGAATACCTTTTCCTATATGTTACCAAAATAAAAACAATATCAAAAGGCAAGCAGGATGATACTCTATACATATTCAAACACACACATACAAATGTCCTCCCCGACACAAGCCCAACTTAAATCAGTTCCTGGGCATATTGCAAATTCTACAACATTTACATGTGTATTACATAATAGTCTCTGGAAGAGCAACTGAAAGTGAATTTTATAACACAGAAAAATAAATATACACCCTGTATTATTGAACTTTTGCTTGACCGAGCAACATATTTATAAACTAGTTTTCAACTTAATGCATTGTAATTGCATTTTCCAGTACAAACTATGCATTTAAGAAATAATCTAATTATATTGCTCTTCAATACCCTTATGTAGACAATTAAGACTTGAAGTAAACTTCAGGAGATTGCAGCTTTCCTTAGCCCACAAATGGCTTTAAAACTTTTCCTTCTAATTAGATACCTGGAAGTTTGAAAGGGGCTGCATAAATTCAGTCTATAAAGTTGCTATATCTTCATATAATTCATGTACAAAATTTTATGGAAGCAGGGAAGATTTTGTTCTAGTTCCATTAGAGAATGTTTTAGCCTCATGTACTTGTTCTATGCAGGTTACCGTTGCTTCATGAAATATCGAAGACACTAAGAGGAAGATATGAAGATCTTAGTCAAATACTGCTTGCAAATTCAGTGCTGAGACAAACACCCTCTTCAGGTTTAGTAATCACTGTTTTCCCTTTTCCCCTATTTTTGTTAAAATAAGTCGCAGAGCTGTTTACAAAGTGCAGAGTGGTTCACTTGAAGAAATGATACTGGCAGAAGTTACAATGGCACCATCCCATTTACCAGCTGCACCTTCATCTCCTGAAGGCTGCTCATGATCTTCTTCTGGTGACCAACCAGAGTCACTCCAAGGCGTCGCAAATCCCTGCATGAAGAAAGCACACATTGGATGTATGTATTGAATCAGATGGCAGCACACCTCAAACTTTCACGCTGGTAATGTCACAACACAGTGACAATTTAGACAGTCATGGTACAGTTTTGAAAGGTGTGATCTACAATTTTACCTTGAAAAAAAAAAAAAAACTCCATTTGCAGTCAAAGAAATAGTTAAAACAAAGTTTTAACAAAGAGAGCTCATCAGCTCCTGTGGGTGAAAATCATTATTTCAACAGCACATACTGGTGAAAAATAAATTTTCATATCTTACCAAATATACTGACCTTAAAGGATACAAAAAGATTGAATAGTATTCATAGTGCAGACCCACAACATTATCAAACATTTTAAAAACAAATGTGAAATGCAATTTAAAATTTTACAGCTTATCAGTTAAAGACTGAATTCTTTAAGGACTCATTGCACAAAACCATTATATATGACAAAATTCTTTAAGCAATATCACTTCATCATGACACTGCTCTTAAAACAGTATTTTAAGTCATTCTTTACTTTGGATCCAAAGTATCAGAGTTTCATCTTTTTCAAAAAAATATAGAGGCTCTTGTGACATGTAAAGCATTATGAAGATTGCATACTATTAAAACTTCTTTCAACCCAGTTTCTTTTTCTATATTAAGAAATAATGTTATTATTTAAGAGAATGTTAAAAATCTATATAAGTCAACAATGTCTTGGGGAGGTCAAAATACAAACAGGGATTTAAAATGTTATTTAATAGACTTACTTAAGGAAGTTATTTCTTCAAAGAGTGCTTTGACAACTGTTCATGTATATTTAGAAGACAACATTGAACCAATTCTAAGAATACTTTCTAAATGACAAGAAATTTAGTATATTAGACTTTTTAGATAATTACCATGTTGAACAAATTGATCTGATGATGGAATATTTGTCATTCTGTGTATTTATTTTAAGTTTCTCATGTTTCAGCACAGTTATAGATAATGGTATTAAGAATATGACATGAAAATTGAATAATTTCAAATAAATCACAGGCATCTTTTCATTATCAGAGAATGAAATTAATGGATGCCTTGACCCCAACTTTCTCAGTATTGCGAATAATTATTTACTAAAATAATATGATGTTTCTCTTCCCTTTATGGATTATTAATTTCTCATGGGGGTATTAGGAACCAAGAAGAAACCAAAGGGCTATCGAGACATACGTTGTCAGTGTTCCCTTCTTAAAATGTGAATATTAAAATGATATTGTAATCAGAATATCTCAGTGCACAATATCAAAATAATAATGAGTTATTGACTTGCATTAGAATTATCAGAAAAACTGATAAATCAGTAAAATTTCACTATGAAACAAATTCACTATTGTTATCACAGTAATAGATCATAGCTAATTTCAGACCAAGGAAGGAATAAAGAGAGCTTGAATTTAGTTGTGTCCCTTTTCAAATACATTAGAAATTTTTGGTTTGCCCATTGACTAGATGAGTCTCACTTTTGGGGCACTATTTTTGCATCAGAGGACATGTCATAGCATCCCTGGAATCCAATAGCCAGATACTAGACTAGAAGTAATGAACACTCATTGTGATGAAATGTCCACAGACACTGGCAAATGTCCCAATGGAAATTCACCCAATTGAAAATTAGATTACTAAGTACAAAAACTACCAATGTAAATATCTACTTTATCTAGGCATGTGAAATATTGAAAAACAACACAGAATTTTAGAAATTTCATAGATGTATGGAAACCATACTTAAAGAAATTAAATGATTTGGCTCTGTAGCACAGCCAGTAGTTAACTGAAGTCGTACTAAAACCAGGTAGCTGACTACAAAGCTCATATTTTATTTCTCATTATTTTTAGATGTGATTAAAACAATCACAGTAAATGGAAATATTTATATGTAAGCATATTTATCTGTAAATATGAAATCAATTATCAAATATCCTAAAGTTAAAAGCTATGAAAATTAATTTGAAAAAATGCATTTATTTAATGAAGATGGATACAGAATTTGTGATTATATGAAATTACAAAAATAAAGAAGCTCTCAAAGGAAGGTAAAGTAACATACTTTTAAAAAATTTATCTTTGTTTTGTCTTGATTTATTATAGTTTTTGACTGAGGTTATGGTGGCTGAATTTTATGCCAGGTTCCATTACGTGCTAATTAATGTTTTGATCTTTCTACATGCCTAATAAATAATTGTGTAAATGTGAAAATTTGTGGTATTCACTAGCAAAGTATGGACCTAAGGCAGGAGAAAATGTACTAATTTTTTAAAAAATTCTTGAGCTTGGAAGCCATTAATCTCTAGGTAAAACATTAAATTGGGTATAGAAAAAATATTAAAGTATATATACACTTAGAAATATATATATATATTTCTAAGTGTGTTTTACATGAGAATCCAAGTCAAAAAGTATATATAAATATATATTTCAATTGCTTATTTCATAATTGCTATATAAGTGAGTAGAAATAACACTTCAAGAATAACTATTACAGTTAACTCTGTATGACCTTACAAGAGAAATTATTGATTTTCCATTTCAAACAAGATGATCTTTTCACATGTAATAACAGTTTAATTTGAAAGGGGTATGTATATTTGTTTCCTTCATAGTTTGTATCTTGGTTGGGATGACATTAAACATTAGTATGAACCATTTTATATCTAACACTTTGTTAAATGTGCTGTAAATATAATTTATTGCTCTGAAATAAACTGATCACAAAACAGTGCAAATTTTGAGTAATAAGTGTGCTATAAAAAAATGGAACATTTGCAGAGTTGCATTTGTTTAATGAATATGGAGTTTGTGTTTACACGGAAGTTAACATTTCTCCTTTTTCTTCTTTTCCCTTTCCTTCCTTCCTTCCTTCCTTCCTTCCTTCCTTCCTTCCTTCCTTCCTTCCTTCCTTCCTTGTATGTGTGTGTGTGTGTGTGTGTGTCTGTCTGTCTGTCTGCCTGTCTGTCAGTCAGCCAGTCTGTGTATACTGCGTGTCCAAGATTAATTATATAGTCTGTTCTCCTGAGTCAATCTTCTAAGTGATGGAATTAAATATCCTATCACACTCTACTCGAACATTTCATGTACACAGATTTTTAAGTTAAATTTGTCCTAAGCTGCTTCTCTTTTTTTTGTTTGTTTTGGTCTTTTTCAGACAGGGTCTCTCTGTAGTCACAGCTGTTCTGGAACTAGCTCTGTAGAACAGGCTGGCCTTGAACTCATAGACATCCACCTGCCTCTGCCTCTGCCTCCCTAGTGCTGGGATTAAAGGCATGCTCCACCATGCCCAGTCATCTTTTTTGTGAAATACACATAAAATATTGTTTCAAGATCAATTTATTCTTTGATGATTCCCTGAGAAAGCTTATACATTACTGTGCCACTAGGATTCTCTTCCCATCCTCTTTTGTTATTTTCTTCTACTTCCTCTTCAGTTATTTTTCACTCTGGCAGACATGGAATTATAAAATATAGTGTTTCATTTTAAACATTTAAAAATGTATATCTTCAATAGAATGTTCTGGCACTTCATTAAATCTGATGTGATATTCTAAGATCTATGAAATTGATGTACAGGAGTGATGAAACAGCATAACTCTGTGCTTATAATATAGATATTTCAATATAGATAATTTCAGTGTCAGAAAGGAGAAATAAATATTGATATGAGCTTAATTTTTCTCAAGAGAAAAATAATTTCTCTAAAAATTCTGAGTATTTTCTAATGATATTACTTAGTTAATTTGAATTGGCATTGAAAACTCTACATAAAAATTTTATGGATCTTTATTCCAATATTGATAAAGTATTTTAAATAGTTTGTATCACTTTGCTATATCAAAAAGATTTTGCATTTCTTTTTCCTTTTTCTCTATGTATGTTTGTGTGTGCATGAGCATGTGTGTGTGCATGTGTGTGTGCTTGTGTGTGTGTATTTGTGTGTGTATGTGTGTGTGTGTGTGTGTGTGTGTGTGTAAGAAGGCAGCATACTGATGTGTGTGTTCACCTATGATTGGGCAATTGGGCATATATGAAGGACAGAGGCTGACACTGGTATGTCTTCTAAATTTCCTCTCCACCTTTGTTGGTTTATTCATTCAATTATTATAAATTCCTTTATACAGACAAGGTCTATCATTCAATCTAAAGTTTGCTCCTAAGGCTAGGCTGGGCGGCCCATTAGCACCTGGGATTTCCCTGTCATACTTGCTTAGAAAGCACATATATGCATTCTCCAGCACAACAGTTTCTATTTTACTGCTTCTTACATATATTAAAAAGACAGATAAGGAGTAATAATCAGAGAAATTTGAAGAAAATAAAGTATTTATGTGTAATAATAAAGTGGTTACATTTTTATACAATGATTTTTAATACAAATATTTTCTGATGGTTTAGTATGCACTCTTTTACTCGTTTAATTTATCTTTTTTGACATGTGAAGTCTTGGTCATTTAAAACTTTTTCCCATAATAAACACTACACTAATAGCACCATGACTATTTGCAATATGGACAACACATAAATAAATTTATAGTGGTAATATAGTACATTTAAGCACAGGCTTACATAGCCAAACATGATGATAAAAGTTCTGTTACGTAAAAAGACTTTTATTAACAAAACATTAATAGCTTTAGAAGTTTTAGTTCTAGAAGATCTATAAATGTAATCAAATGCATTGTTGGGGCATTTCAAAATCTTTTCAAATATTATCCCATAGTATTAATAATGCAAATAACTGCTTTAACATACTGTAATGTTAAACTATTAAAACAAACAAACCAAAAGAATGAGAAGCATCTGGCTACTATTGAAGTCACCTCTCAATTGTTCAGAATCACATGTTTCCATTTGCGTGTGAGTCAACCCCTTGATCATTCTCCCTTCTGCTTTACAAAACTATTAGTCATATCCTTGGCATTAATTTCCACCAACAGTGCTTGGATAGGAGAAGGGAGATGAGAGACTAATGGATTTTCATTAATTTTTGCTTCTGTCAATTTCATCATGTAGTTATGTGTTGTCCCCTCTGTTTTAAATCTTTCGAACAATCTAAATAATCATTGCTATAGGTAATATACAAAATCAATATATTTGCTATGGTAAAGAGGATATAAAACCATTTTGAAGAGATACAATCTTATGAGGAATTGCCTCTCAAAGTTTTAGTTTAATTCTATCTATATAATACTTCTACATAGCAGAACAAGTTATTTTACATGTGCTTTAAGAGTATGTTAAATTATGTATAAAATGACTTCCTTGATAAGGTAATAAAGTCTCCTTGAGCTAATCTGCATAATTTTCATTCCATATTTGAAAAAATGTTACAGCAATCTGTGTAGCTTATACACAATTGATAAAATATTAAATTCATTGGAATTTTCTCATTTTTCGAATAAACAAATTTGACAAGACTTTCTTAAAACAAGTGTACAAAGCAGCTTTGATCCTGCTTTTAATTGAAATCTTAGGTTTCAACTTACAAATAGTCTCATACTCATGATCTCCTGTTCAACAATGACTTGCTTTACTTATTCACGATAATAGATATATGTCATTGCTAGAACAATTATTCAAATACCTTTCCTGTGTACAGATAGGATATCAAAGTTTAGGCACAGAAGACAGCAGGCAGAAGGATCTAACATTAAAAGCTACTTTTATTGAGCATGTTTTTACTCCAAAACTTTCAGATTCTTAATTTTCCACTTTCATCCACATATGCATGTACTGACAAACAATTAATAAAAGATAAATTTTTGTGAAATACATTTTTAGTCAATGGAATTATTTGAATTGTTTATCCCCCTTATTTTTCTAAGCTCATGATGTACCCAAATTTGTTGTCAAGATTTAGAACTTTTTTTTTTAAATAGCAGCTCGTGCATTTGCTTTATGGGTACATTTAGCATTTTTCTAAAGGTTGAATTTATTTTTCCCTTCACAGTTTCTAGGAATAAGATTTTTACTATTTTATTGTAATATGTCATGGGCTTCAAACCATTAATACTTAGATACTGGATGACAACTTGGTAAGAGAAATTCTTATCAGGGTTATAAGAGCTTTTTCATGATATTGTAGATATTACCATATATTTGCAATTATTCTTCAGCAATAAACAACTTATTTTTTATTAGTTCATTTTTTATTTGTTAATTTGTTAAATTTATTTATTTTTATTTTGTGTCTATGAGTATTTGGCCTCCATGTATGTGAGTGCACCTTTGTGTTCAATGCCCATGGAAGCCAGAAGAGGGCATCTGATTCCCCGGAACTGGAGTTATGGATAGCTGTTGACGGCCATTTCTGGCAATGGAACCCAGGTCCTCTACAAGAGCATGCAAATGCTGTTAACCACTGTGCCATCTCTCCAGCCTTTGTTTCTATATTAATCAAATAAGTAAATTATTCCCCCATATTGTGGTTTACTTAACATATCAATATATATTTTTTATTAATTAGAAAAATCTGTTTAGAAATATATTACTACAAATAAGAAAATATCTGTGAAATGTACCAGGCCCTCCATAAAAATCAATGTCTATGGAGACAGGTAGGGTGTGCTTGCCCAGTAGTCAGTAAGGAGCAGGGTAATGTCTATGAATCCTTGGAATTTGAAGCAATTGACATATGACCAACATTATTCTTATTATTATTCTGGTAATAAAAAATGAATTGAAAAACAAAATATCTGAAGGAAGTGATTTAACAAGAAAAGAGTTGTTAAAATATTATAGAAGACTATTAGGACTTGACTAAGAAAGCACACAGTGAAGACACTTTGAGAATAAGAATTAAATAAGAAAGAATTTGAAGAAATAAGAAAAAGTGAATCCATGATAGATAATAGTTAAAGTTTTTTACTATTTTAGTCCCCAAAAGAAATTAAATAAATCACAAATAGATAACACACACACACTCACACACACACACACACACACACACACACACACACACACACACACAAAACCCCTCCCCCCCAGAAAATACTGCAACAAATCCATCTATGAAGGGAGAAACAGAGTAGAACTAACTGAATACATTATTATATACTATCATAATAAAAAAGAGACATTGTTTAATGCAAATAATTTTATTGTATATGTACAAGTAATCTGACATTGGGTAGAAGAAATACCTACAGTATCATTTTAATATAAAATGACAAATGACTTTAATAAATTAAAATGATAATTTTACTGAAAAATTAAATAGTAATTATGTAAAAATATATTTAAATCATCAGGAATAATTTTTAGTATACTGTTTTAAATATAGCACAAATGAGTTCCTTGACTGCCAAATAAATAATGGGCAGAGCATACATGTCTTAAGAAGATACGGTTTGGTGATTACTCTGAGAATGGAATAAGTAAACAAAGAAAGTAAATGGCTGTGATGTTAAGTCTGTTTAATTGTCAGTGTGAAGAACGAGAATTCTTCCTATTGTGATATTAATCACAATAAGTAATGATACCCTGTTACCTTTCATGGTGATGAGCAGCGAATTCAGTGACTCGAGAGTGCCAGAATGATGGGGAGATTCAGAGCTCAGTGTTCATGAAACATGATGGGATAAAGCATGGACAGTGGCTTAGTGACTTAGAGCATCCTAACATTTCTAATCCTTACAACAATATTTTAACCTTTGAATTTGCAGGTCATTTGATGTCAGTTATCATGACTTGGCAGATTAAAACATTATTAATTTTTATGGAATCTAGTTGGAACCACAATAGGACAGTTCATTTTCACAAATAACAGTTAGGCTAAAATAATTACACAGAAAGAGTATATAATAAAATACAAATGACTTACAACCTTAAAGAATTTAATATATAGTTCTAGTAATTTTTATTTCATGGGATTTGATAAATTGTATCTTAAACGTGCAAACATAAAAGGGCACGATTGGTTCCACTGAGATTGTACTGAAAACACATCAGAGGCAGGATCCAATATATTCTTAGACTGTCAGAGTATAAGTTGCACCATATAGACATAAAATTTGATTCCTGCCAGGAAAGCTTAGCCTAAGCTGTTACCAAGGAAATCACTGTAGAGAGCTGAAATTTGGGAGTATGGTTTGCTGTTACACAGGATTAACCACACCAATTGTGCTTACAGTTTGTTTTGTTTTATATTTACATTCATATAACATAATTACCAGTATAAAAATTTATCAAGAAAACATCTTTTCCACAACACAAATACCAGTACTGTGCCAACGAGTTGTTATTCCAGTTATTCAAATATTTAAATGCTGTGTTTGATGCACAAAATAGCAAAGATACTGGCCACAGGAAGCATTACCCATGCAGTTGTTAACAATACAAGTTAAAAAAAGATGAGGCTTCTTTGAAAGCTGCCACATATGGATACAGATTAAGTGATTTCCCTTGATCTCATTCACATTGTTGTCTGAACAATTTTCTTGCCCCAGCAATTATGTAAAAATGATCAGAAAAATTACTCACTCCAAGGTCACCTGAGCCACAGCGTCCATTGAACTGTATCCATTTTCCATGAAAATCTCTGTGTACCGACCCATCTTGATTGCTTCCAGCCATTCACCTACTGATCTATAGGTCCCAGAACCCAGAGGACCATGTTCGGCCAACAAAGTGGATACTCTAGAATACATATGACATAAATATTAGATAAACAAACTGAGGTTATTAATTTTGTTATTGAAATGTTAAGTCAAATTCAATGGATATTTGCATATTAATAGGGAAAATATACAGATGATAATATGTGATAAATACCTTAATTAAAAGCAAAATTAAACTGAGATTTTAATATGGGTAATGGATGTGGGTTTATAATAGACCGGTAATATTTCTATGAAGGAAAATAAGGGTTTAAAATTGAATTATTGAGCTGGGTTTATTGGTGTGTGCCTTTAGTTCCAGCATTTGGGAGGTGTGGGAGCAGAGGCAGGCTGATTTCTATGAGACAAAGAATAACCTGGTATACATAGCCAGTTCCAGGCCAACTGGGAATAGCAAACTCCTGTCTTGAAACAAATGCACACACACAAAAAATACACCCTCCTTTATTCACTTTTTATGGCTTCAAATAACATCTATATTGTCATGTTTTAATTTCTAGATGAGGTTTCATATGTAGACCTAGGTTTTCTTTGAGTTTCCATGTTTCTCATATGAATATCTCCCCAACATGGCCAAAATAAAATTTATCATTTCTCCACAAATTGTCTGGTTTAAATGTGTCCCATTATGTACAAAATACAATAGTCCAGCTCTTCCTTGCACTCATTTTTGCTTACAATTTATCATAGTACAGATCAAACATGCAATTTAAGGTACATTGGACGTCTGGCTAGTTCACTCTCACTTTTCACCAACTTATTTCCAAACACCATCATGTTTTCTTAAACAGAAACTATGGGCCACCTGATTATATTGAATTCCCCTCCCACTCTCAACTACAGAGACAAACACAAATTCTTCTGGGGATTTTATTTTGTTAAATCTCTTTAGCCCTTCAAGTATGTCTGTTCTATCAAGGAGAATACCTAGGTCTACTAGCTTATGATCAGCTCTTTTCCATCCAATGAATTAGATGTGAAGGTGAATACTTGATGAATGAGTAGACTGTACTAATCTCTGATCACTAAACGTCATGTTACAGGAATGATTAAAATATACTAAAAGAAGAAAGTGAGGAGGTAAGATTTAGAAAGTAAAATTATGGCAACATTGCAATTTAGGATATTGTAATGTATAAAGAATACAACTATGGGAAAAGCTCCAATGGTGGTTAGAGAAGAAAGTCATTACAGGAGATATTTTTAGGTATTAAGAGATATTCTAATATCATCTATATGGCTACTGAGGTCATCAAATTTTGTGACATGATTGAGAGAAGGATGAGGAACAATGGACTGACATCTAGAACTAGTGTTTTCTTTCTTTTTTTTTCTTGATCTGGTCTTTTTTTGAGATGGGGTCTCCCTGTAGATCCAGCTGTCCTGGAACTCTTTCTGTAGACCAGGCTGGACTTGAATTCAGAAAGATCCACCTGCCTGTGCCACCACGCCTGGTAAGACTGCTTAATTAAGGAAGATTAGTGAGTGGTACAATCTGAAAGCTAAATCTGTAAATAAAACCCAGTACACCAAATTCTATATACTACATAAAAGATAAAGAAAAATGATCAAACAAATGAATATAATTCATAATATTAATAACATTTTATCATTTCATTTACTTTTACCAACTTGTGATAATCAATTAAATAATATTCAAATATGTAGACTAGAGAAGGGCTTCATGTACAAAACCAAATGGAACTTAAAAGCAAATGTTTAGGAAACAACATACAGAATAATTAAAAAAATAGTTTTCAGCTGTTAGCATAAAAGTTAACAATGCTTAAACAGAGTTTGAACATTCAGTTCTTATGTTAACTGCAATGACTTTTTGCTTATTAAAAAAATGCTGCATCAAGGCAGGCGTGGTGGCGCATGCCTTTAATCCTAGCATTCGGGAGGCAGAGGTAAGCAAATCTTTGTGAGTTCAAGGCCAGCCTGGTCTACAGAGTGAGTTTCAGGACAGCTGGGGCTACAGGGCGACCATGTCTCGAAAAGACTAAAAAAAAATAAAAATAATAATAGTTATTAAGCTGGGCGTGGTAGCGCAAGCCTTTAATCCTAGCACTTGGGAGGCAGAGGCAGGAGGATCTTTGTGAGTTCAAGGCCAGCCTTGTCTACAGAGCGAATTCCCGGACAGCTGGGGTTACAGGGAGACCTGGTCTCAAAAAGGCAAAAAAAACTGCTGCATCAAAATCACAGAATTTATGCAACTTCATAACCGAACTGTTTTCATTTAGATCATGCTCATTCATAGGCCATGAATTCAGTTCCCAGGACAATTTTCTTTCTTTTAAGAAATAAACAACTGCCTTTCCAAGACAGTGAAAATAATAATCTGGTAAATTTTCTAGTTTATGATCAACTTGATTTTTATTAGAGGGAACATTTTAATTTTTCTGATAAAGAGAAAAATAGATTTTACAAATGTTTTATTATTTAAATATATTCATATTATAATTCAGAAAAGTAGAAAATAGGGTTATTGGCTCATACAAATTTTCCCTAAAAAAAATCTCTGAAAAATTTCTGAAAAATCAGTTTTAAGTCTTGCACAAACTAAATGCTAAATGAATAAAAAAATACCTCAGTGCATCTGGATAAGTGTTAAAAAGTTGTCACAGCTGTCAATGTTCATAAAATAGAAACACCATTTTAATAGACTAGCATTAAAACATATTCTAAAGAATTAAAAGTCTAGGAGCTGAAGAGATGGTTCAGTAGTTAAGAGCACTGGAGAGCACTGGCTATTCTTACAGAAGACATGGGTTTGAATCTCAGCACCCGTATGGCGGTTAACATCTGTCAGTAACTCAAGTTCTAGGGAATCTGATGCACTCTTCCGTCCTCTGTGGGCACGGTGTAGCTCTATGGGACTTATGCACATGCGCACATAACATTCCTACACATAAATAAAAATAAACAAATCAAAAAAGCTAAAATAAAGAATTCTAAGTCTAAGCCCTTTTAGATATGTTTTAAAATAGATTAGTGTATGTATCCCTTCCTTAGGATCTTATACTCTCATTTTGTCTACCTGTATTTATCCTCCAAACACATTTGAGTGTTACTTTCTAATGCACCTGAATGTTTTTTTATAGTATTGTGTGAAACTGCCACATTACACAATTCAATAAGCATTAAGTGCTCTTAACCATAATCACTTAAATTTTCTTTACTTCTAGAAACACTAGGTAAAAACTATCTTTGAAACTATATTTAAATACATTAATTTCATAAGATTCAGGTATTAATATATAAGTGCATATCATAGTGATTTAACTAATAAAACATTTATGAAATCAGATCTATGAGACATGCCCAGGAAAATTACTCAGGTCTGGCTTTGTACCTGCTTGAGGCATTAACCAATGTCTTCAAACTGCTTGGATTTCGTATCAGCTTGTCCAGCATGTTGACTATTTCATCAAACTTGGGCCTGCTATTTCGGTCCTTCTGCCAGCAATCCAGCATTAACTGATAGAGAGCAGCAGGACAATCCATGGGGCTTGGCAGACGGTAGCCTTCTTCTACCGCTTTAATCACCTGTGCGAAGCAAAAAGACTCAGGCTTCTACACCACACATTTAACGCACAAGAATGTGAAATTGTCTTCAGTTGGGGCTGGAGAGATGGCCTAGCAGTTAAGAGCACCGACTGCTCTTACAGAGGACCCAGGTTCGATCCCCAGCACCCACATGGCGGCCAAGAACCGTCTGAAACTCCAATTCCAGGAGAACTCCAGCTCCAGGGGAATCCGATACTCTCTTCTGACCTCCGTGGCATTGCACGACACGGGTGCACAGACTTGCATGCAGACAGTACATTCATACACATACAGAAATAAATAAAAATTAATAAAAAAAGTTAAAAAAAAAGAAATTGTCTTCAGTCTAATGTGCATTCTTATTCTTTATTTTGGGATAAAAGCCCTAAGACTATTTTTATGATCCACAGATACTTTCATTTGCTGTAAAATAAGACACTATAAAAGAAATCTACTTTCACAATGTAATAAAATAAGCATTCTCACATGTTAAAAACTAAATGGTGATAAAGTTTATCTATAATCTTGGTAAAGGATGATTTGTAAAACTAATTGTTGTAACATATATAGTTCATGTTTTATTTATTCTTGGATCCTGGAATCAAATAAAGATTCTATAATGTAGTGATTTTCTGAAAACTTAATATCTTTTTAATGAAAAAGTATGTGTAGAGTCACATTTTCAAGTAATAGATTTGCAATTTTATTTCAAAAGGGACTTTAAGATAGTAAATGATGGATAAGACAAAGGGTAAATTATCATAACTGTCTCATTTTTCATTTAATAATGCCGAGGTCTGACTGTTTATTATTATCTTTGGATTTTTGTCAGGAATTTGAAATGAGTGTCTAGCAGCAAATGCATTAAAATATTGATTTTTAAACACACATAAAACCATTGGACTTATTGTGAGTTCTTTTTTCAATATATTTGTAATATTGCAGCTGACATGAAAATATCTAACCCAGAAAAGGTTTTGCTCATTTTACTAACATAACAATGGACTCTTTATTCATTTATTAGATGTTAATTTTTGAGTAATACTCCAAACCAGTATTAATGAACATGTTTCTCAAAATTCCATCATGAACATACCTTTAGCACATAGAATTATATTATCCCCCCCAAATTTAGATTTAGTTCAAAAAAATATTCAAATGAAATCATCCTAGGAATTTTACAAAGATGTTACAAAAGGACTGGAGAGAAGGAAGTCATCGCTCCACACTATGGAAAATATGTGTGTTCAAACCTGGTGATTGGCCCAAATATGAAGCTGTAACTTTAACATGTATAATTTAGGAGTAGAGGAGAGAAGAAAGTAGGGATCAAACAGATTAAATCCTAACATTCTGAGCTGGGCATGGTGGTGCACGCCTTTAATCCTAGCACTCAGGAGGCAGAGAAAGGCGGATCTTTGTGAGTTCAAGGCCAGCCAGGTCTACAGAGTGAATGCCAGGACAGCTGGGGCAACAGGGAGACCCTGTCTCGAAAACACCAAAAAACAAAAAAATAAATCCTAACATTCTAAAAGTTGCTTCTGTTATCTTGAAATGAACGCATTTATGAAGAAAAAAAATGATATCAGGTATAATCTGAGGCTTCTTTCATGTGAGAAGAATGGGGAGATTCAGATGGAGATTTGTAGATATCTGTCTGGAGCATAGGAGACATTTGAGATGCTACTATCAGTACTTGGGTTATCAGCACTTCCACCCAACTTGAAGTTTGTCCTGTTGATCTATCCCAAAGGGGTAAAGTAGAATAAGTCTTGATAAGAAGCACCAGCAATTTAAGTGCAGGCCAGAAAAAAAGAGTACTCAAGGACTGAGAAATTAATCTGCGAGATCAAATTGACCTAACTCTCCTTCCACTTAAGTTAACTTAACTGCAAAACAATACAAGTAATTGAACGGCATATAATACAAGAATTATTCTCAACAAGTATAATATATCAAATGTATTAAAAGAATACACACTAAGTATGGTGTTCCATGCCATTAATCCCAGCATTTGGGAGGCAGAACTCTGAGAGCTCAAGGAAGGCCAGCTTGGTCTACATAGTGAGTTCCAGGCCAGCTGGGGCTACAGAGACATCATCTCAAAAATGCATATATATATAATATAGGATGCAAGCTTTCAGTTTAAGACAGTCCATCATACAGGCAGTGCCACTTATCACAAAGAAGTCTTAAGTTATACAGATACCCAGCCCAAGGTTGAAATTTGTCCCTGATAGCTAACCTCCTCTGTGTGTAGTGAGTTAGGCTGGCTGGATCACTATTATATATATATGACTTAATTTGTTATTCTGGAATTGAGTGTATTTCTCACATGAGTTGTGAAAATGTAGATTTAGTCATTTAGAGGTAGGATTATTGTAGGAAATATGGTTTTCAAATTTATGCTTTAATGAACCAACTTTTGCCTTGACCTCTGGTATGAATGTTGGGTATTTGCTTGGAATATAAATATGAGTTACTCTGTGAGAAAAGCAGATCTTTAGGCTTTGTAATATATTCTAGAAGTAATTTCATATACCATAGAACTAATTTCAGATATATAACTTTTTAATAATTCCTGTTAGTTTTCAATGGTCATTAAAAATATATTGAGTATGCCTGTTTTTTTTTTTTTTTTTTAGTGCAGTAGTCATAGACCAATAGAATTCCAGAGTAAAGTAGATCTTGCAAGTCATCTACTCACGTTAGTTCCCTTTAGAATCACTGAAATTTAACAAGAGCTATATAATACAAAATGACAGGCTTTTGTGCCCAAGATTTTAATTTGTTTGTTGTTCTTAAACAGTAGGATATAGGAATCTTGCAGTAAAGCTTTGGAATTTCTTCATGTATCAGTTTGTCAAAATCAATAAGGATGATTATGGGGGTACCAGTGCCTAAAATAATTAGTAATAATAGAGAGCACCATTATTCTTAGAGCAACACTATTCTTTGATCCAATATGCACATTTTAGATAGTATTACACCAGAATAAGTAGTAAAAGAAATTGTTTGCTATCAAATCTTAGTTATCTGCAATATTTAAATAAGATCTAAATTCCTTATATTCCCAAAATAGTTGAACAAAGCATGTTTTTGCTATTCGTGAAAGAATATTCTGATATTGTAATAAGAAAATGTTTTTAATTAGAGATGATATCACATAAATATAGCATTCATATCAGAATCTATAACAAAGGAGTGGGAATAGATGTGCACTTATTAGAGAAGTAGGTTGAGAAATTTGAAAGTGAAGTATTCCTCTTATTTTATGTATAAGAATAAACACAACAAAAGTAATCATAAAACTATTGGATTAATACTTGCAGAATAAAACAAAGAAGATGAAATATCTTTAAAAATTAATTCTCATGGAAGAATGAAAAATAAACTATTATAATGGCTTTAAAATGTTAAAAATTATGCTTACTAGAATCCAATATCTGTATTTAACAATAAATACCAGAAAACCACACTTTCTATAAATCAGAAAATTATATGTAATTAAAGAGTTCATTGAGTTTTTATATTTGGTTATGAAAAACTATTGACATATAAAATGCTTCCTATCAAAACATAAGCCTAAACTAGCTATAGGATATTATCGTAGTTTGTAGATTAAATCAGATTTCATGATCTGATATTTATCTAAAATCATCCTCTTCACCCTAGTTTAACTTTATTGTTCATCATGAGAGTTTTTTATATGATGTTACCAGCAATACTGAATCAATGTAGTATGTCTCATTCTGTATCCCTGACATAGCAAAAGATCTCCTCTGGGAGATATAGATTATGCTATTTAATTTGGCAGACATCCTTTTAGCATAAGCTAGTATTAGTAATGTAGATATTATAGGAAATGTCACTTAAAACTGAAATCTGTACTTCAATTTTTCTATTTGAGATTTTTTTTACCATAGACAGTCAGTGATCATTATGTTTGTGTATATTTGATCTGTAATTTTCTTGATATCAAAATTAGCCAGTAATTGGGCACTAAATCCTTTGTATGTTATGTAGAAATGATGACTTAAAACTGAATAAATAACAACATAAACTATTAATTCCATCAAAGGGACACAGTTTAGAAAGATTTGTGAATAGATAATCATTTGCTATATATTTAATATAGATTAGAAAATCTGTTTAAAATTAAACTGTTAGTTTTTATTCTTATAAATACTTAAGATATTACATCAGCATTCTCTTCTTTTTTTCCATTTTGTTGAACTGCTATTATCTGAAAAAGGTGCAAGCCATTGAAATGTTTTGATTAAAGACAAAATTTTAAAAATGTATAAAGAATAATAAATATAAGACAGTACCAATGACACCAGCATTGAATGATGCAACAATGTCAAGTAAGCTATTAAGCATCAAATAAATAAAATGAGAAAGCCAAGATATGGATAGAAAGAAGGAGAATTATCATATAAAATACAGATTATATCAGGAAAGCAAATGTCAAAAGATGAAGATGTGAACGATTAGCCGATATACCTTGGGTCCTTCAAATTCTTGTTCTTAAGTCTTTCTCAAAACAACTTATAGTGGCCATCGTCAAAGAGGAGTGTTGTGTCTACTCTCTTATTGTGGGATTGGCCACTGGGATTTTAGCACACATATTGCCAGATGAGGTATAATGCGGAACTTGGACAATGAAATCAGATTTGGTATAGCCTGATGTGCTCATTAGGAAAATCAGAGATTTACGGAGAGCAGTGAAACTATATAGGTATAGAGAGCTTGTCACCAGACCATGGGTAAGCTCATCTGTAGACAAACTCAAGACCATTCTGCTACTGCCATGGTCTAGTTTGATCTTTGACTTCATTTGTAACAACTTTAACAATATCTGGTAGGACTGCAAATATCTGACATGTTGATGAACCACCACACAGTTGAGAAAGACTAGTAATTTTGAGTGACAGGATCAGAACTCGAAATTTTTCAAGTGTGAGTAGAAGCTAATGCTAGAGGATAGGAAAGAAGGAATATATGTTTCACTTGAGTGAAGTAGCTGCATGGTTAAGGATTGGCATTGGAAGGCCTCTGTCAGAGGACAGAGCAGAATAACACACTTCCTTAAAATATAAAAGAAAAGGGGTTTTGAAATGAGCCTGGATAGAACCTAAAAATCAAAATTGTACAACTATGCAATGATCATCTGGCACTTATTTGAAGAAGAAAAATATGATATTGGGCACGTTCTGGGTTGTACAGAAAACTGGTCTAATTCTAGCATTTAGCCTGTTCAATCCAGATTAGTCATTATAGTTTGAAATGAATATTTTGTATTTCATGTTTATTTGGAAGGCTACTTGCTTGGTTGTGAAGAGAGGAAGTACATAATGATTCAAATGGAGACAGGGTTGTGGTTTTTAAAAAAGTAAAAATATTGGAAAGATAGTGTATGAATTTTATTGATTTGTGACTTTAGTAAAGTTGCCAGACTTCTCTAGGCCTCAACTAATACACTGTAAAAGAGGGATAACACCAAGCAAGGTATTGTGCTACATGTCTTTAATCCTCACTCTTGGGAGAGAGAAGCAGGCAAATTTCTGTGAGTTTAAGACAATTGTCTGTGCATCATGTTCTAGGCCAGTCAGGGCTACATAAGAAGACCCTGTGTCAAAAATAAAAATAAAAATAAATAACAAAACAATTTCATCAATATATAAGTTCATAAATTTAAACACACACACACACACACACACCAAGAACTGAATGATTCTTTTGTCAAACTTCAGTTCCTAAAATCTTATTCAAAGACAATCAATCACAGTTGTAGAGAGAAGTGTAGGTCAGTATTCCTTTTCTGTAGCCAAATGGGTGAGGCACAAAGAATGAAAAGTACACCAATTTTAGGTGACCACAAGAGGGGAGACCAAAATCCTTAAATATACTTTGTTGTGGCTATCAAAGAAGTCTATGAAGTAAATTTAGGCAAAGCTTATGTTTCTCTGGTTTCATACCTAAGGAAATTTAAAGAAAGCTGCCTCTCTACCACAGACTGCAATTGCAGTCCCAAGAAGGCAGCTATGAAATAGAGCTAACAAAATGTGTTTGCCTTCAGAAATAGGAAACATACATGGTAAAGTAAGATTTGAGAGATGGACAAATAAGCACAAAGGAAAGGGATCTCTGGAAAGTCAGCTGCACTCAATGGTCATCATTAGCCCTGAGAAATAACTCTGACAAGTGTTTTTGTAGAGTATAGACACATACCTCACATGGTATTAATGTGAACTGAAATCCTGAAATATCAGGTATAGATTTTAATATAGGAAAAAGAGCAAAAGTCTGCCCATGTCGAATATTTATTCCTGTCATGTACAACGTGCATCAGGCTGACCTGAAATTGGGGTATATACCTTGAAATGCATATGAGATTGACTTCACTTTTTGTTGAATTTTGAAACTGAATTTTATTATCTTACATTGTACTGTGTTTCAATAAAACTGATCTGTGGACACATAGTAATCTCTTTTCCAAAGCCCAAGGACACACATGATGAAGAAGTTATAAAGCCAAAATCAAAGGAATAACTGGAAGGAAAAAACCGAATATTTCAAATAAGTACACTATCGAGTTAAAATGGTTCAATACACTAGACTTAAAAAGAATTAATGAGCCGGGCATGTTGACACATGCCTTTAATCCCAGCACTGGGGAGGCAGAGGCAGGCAGATCTCTGTGAGTTCAAGGACAGCGTGGTCTACACTGTAAGCTCCAGGCCAGCTGGGACTAAAGGGAAACCCTGTCTCAAAAACCAAAATAAAATAATAAATAAAATTTAAAAAGAATTAATGAACTATTAATTGGTAAAGAATACATAATACATTCCAATGTATCAATGCATGCTAGCTGATTTTATCATTGTTATCTGAAGGGGAAATGGACAAAATGGAAAGAGTGGCATTGAATATTAATGATGGAAAAGGATCAAAGCAAACACCAGTGTCATATGTCAGGCATCAAAACATAAATATTAAACGTGAATAGAAGATAATTTCATTGTTTCTTTCATGTCAGATTTATATAATTCTAAACATGAATTATATTTTCATTTTGGGAGAACATAAATTTTCCACTAAATAAATATAACGCATACTATATTTTATAAATCAAAGAAACTGATATAACTAATTTTTTTCTTCAAAGAACATCCATTACTAAATAAATATCATTTAACCTTTCAGTTTAGAGTATTACCTGTTTTATCAAATGTAAATTATGAAAATTTGCCTGTTAGTATTCATTCTTCAGGGCTCCTTTTTCTATTTTGAGAATGATACTGACATAAACAGGTGGAAATTCACTATGATAAAGCCAACACTACCTGGCCAGTGACTGATGTTTTTTTTTTTGTTGTTGTTTTTTTTTTTTTTTTTTTGTTTTGTCGTTTTTTTTTTTTTTTTTTGTTTGTTTTTGTTTTCTTGTTATTTATTTATTTACTTAAATATTTTATTTATTCATTCATTCAGTGATTAATTTCCTTTTATCTCATGTATATGTAGGTGGTACCTGCATGAATGTAAGTGTACCACACGCCTGCAATGACTGAAGAGGCCAGGCCAAGGCGTTGGTTCCCTTGAAACCGAAGGTACTAATGGTTGTTAGTTGCCATGTAAGTGCTGGGAACTGAATCCAGGTCCTCTGCAAGAGCAGCCAGTGTGCTTAAACACAGAACAATCTCTGCAGTCTCACCTGAACTTTTTCAAAGCTTTTGCCTAAAGTTTATTTCAACAACAACAACAACAACAACAACAAAGACATCATGGGTTAAACAAATTATGTCATAATTGTTTTTAAGTAACTGCTATTTTCACAAATGAAAACAGTGTAAGGAACTACAAGAACAAAGAATTTCATTCTCAACTTGAGAAAGAAACTTAGTTCATACTCACATCCTGATTGGTCATCTCCCAGTAGGGCCTCTCTCCATAAGATACGACTTCCCACATTACGATTCCATAGCTCCAGACATCACTGGCAGAGGTGAACTTTCGGAAAGCTATGGCTTCTGGGGCAGTCCACCTGATTGGAATTTTTCCACCCTAAATTTAAAAACATGTATTTTTTTTTAAAGTCTCACATACTTTCAAAACACCTAGGGATATTGTAGCCCCTTTGAGGAGAACTAGAAAAAGATGTAGCATTTTTAAGTGAATCTGCTTGACAGCAGGCAGTCTCTTTTCACATATCCCAGCCCATAAGCACTTGTAGACTAACTACTAATTGGCTATCTGGAAGGTTTCTGCTATAAATTCTTTTTGATTCTTGGAAGGCATACAGGACCTACATCTCAATTATAGTCCTCAGCATGGCAGAGTTGTGTAGGGGAGAGCAAGCAGTCAAGCACATCAATAAGGCATATTAAAAGACTCCAGGGCTGGAGGGATGGCCTAGCGGTTAAGAGCGCCGACCGCTCTTGCAGAGGACCCGGGTTCGATCCCCAGAACCCACATGGCGGCTGAGAACCGTCTGCGACTCCGGTTCCAGGAGAACTCCAGTTCCAGGGGAATCCGAGACCCTCTTCTGACCTCCACGGCATCGCACGACACGGGTGCGCAGACCTGCATGCAGACAATACATTCATACATATAAAAATAAAAATAAATAAATTAAAAAAAATAAAAGACTCCAATACTCTGCATGCATGTTTTTAATACAGAAATTATAAGTGGAAATCTAGGTTGCTAAATACAACTCTGAGATGTTTAAATAGACTAAGATCAATGGGAAAATATATTAAAAACCTAAAGATATATTTTCCTCAACATTTTCTTTTTTTTTTTTTTTTTTTTTTTAGATTTGGTTTTCTTCTCTTCTCTCATGATATAGCTTAAATACAGTATTGAACCCAAAAAGTCTTGTTTGACTTAGTTAAATGAAAGATTTTTTTGAGTTTTGGGTTGCTGACAAAAATCACATTTTAAGGCTGGGTTTTTCATCTATTAGTTAATACTACATTAACAGAGAGACAGAGACAGATTTTCCTGTATGACTACTCGAGGCCTATCTATTTTATGGAAAATAATGAAGATATTTGCATATTAGAATAAAATGAGACATAAATTCCAATTAAAAACCAAAGTCATAGTATTCAAGGAAATAACAGTTTCTTGTCATGCTTGAAGTTTGCAGAGGAATTAAGATTAGATGTAATTTTTTGGTCATTTTACATATGGTAAAATATCTGGAGACTTTTGGAAATTATTTTTATCATATATATATATATATATATATATATATATGTAATTACAACATACACAGGGTTGTGATATTTTTGTTCTGCTTGCTTTGTTTTTTAAAGATCTAATTTTACTTTTAAATATTATATGCATGTGTGTCTGTGTGAGGGTATTTGCACATGAGTGCAGGTGTGCACAGAAGCCTGGAAAGGGTGTTGGATTCCCTGTGGCTGGAGTTATAGGCTGTTGCAAGACACTCAATGTGGATTCTAAGAACTGTATTTGCATCCTTTCCATGTCCCTTCTGAACCACTGAGCCATCTGTTAAGTCTCTAGCTTTACTTTTATTAGTGTTCTGTTTCTTGAGATAGAATCTTGTTATGTAGCCCAGACTGGCCTTAAAATGAAGTCTCGTAACAATTGACCTATCTCAACCTCCTGAGTCCTGGGATTAGAGGTGAATGGTTATAATATACATTATTGATTGAGGCACCTCTGCAGAAACCTTGTTTGTTGAACTTCACTTCTGGTCTTAATTTTTCTTCAGGTTTTAGGATTATAAGATCACTTTCCTGATTATTTCTCAGGAGATTCATTTTTTTTGCGAGTTTCTTTCCCACCCCCTTTCAAAGGAGCAAGCCTTGAAACCTCCAGGATCTCTGTTCGTTTCCCCAAGTCTGTGGCATAATGCAGAGACAAGATAAATCCACTTTTCCTCTTAAGACAACCCATCATAGAGGGAATAGTCTTTCCATAACCTCAATCTTGCTTAGGGCAAGTTTATTAAGTGGAAATTTAACCCTAGGAGAATTTTAATTGAGGTTTCATTTAATGAAAATAATATCAGTGATAGCTATTGTAGAAAAGGAGAAATATCGTCAATTAATTCATTGATTCATTAAGCTGACCTTTGGAAAGCTTTGTTTGCTTAGGCAAATTACTCTTTCTCCTTAGCATGACACAAATCTCAAATATCCATGTGCTACAAAGTGAAGATGTCAATATCAAGCAATAACCTATTGCAGAGCTTCTTATTAGACTGCTGAATTCTACAGCAGAAATAAGAAGATGAGTAAGGGTATATGGTATATTTTAAGAATTAAAGATGACAAAATTTTGAAACAAAAGTGATAAAACAAATTTATACCATGAAAAATACATAATAAATCCCTATTTTCACAAATAATTTTGAGATTGAGATTGATGATATGAAAAAAAGTTTAGAATTCAGACATTTATAAAAGATTAAAATTAAAGAAATAAAATCCCATAGACTTCACTGGCTTTTTTTTCTATTTTTTTAGACTGTACTGTTATAGCAATATTTATAGTAAAAAATAGCTAACTCTATACGATATTATTTCAGGAAAGAATATCTTTAAAGGAAAAAATTCATTTATGCTAGTTATCAAAACAGGACTTAATAACCAGTTTTCTATAAATGTAGGCTTAATAGTACTTATATTATACAAAAAGCAATTATACATGGCAATGTTCAAAAAACTCATAACATTTTAAAGAAATAACAATTGTTTTTCCCATAACATAAATCCTTAAAGGCAAGGACAAACTATTTTATATTTATTTCAGTTGGTAACACTGTATTAGAGATAACTTAAATTTCCCAGTAATGATATGTTTACTTGTTTATATATTCATACCAATGTGCATAAATACAACATAATTCATATGCAGAAATAAGCACATATTTAATTTAGGAAACTCTGTATTTAACTAGACTTTTTGCTACATTCAAGAATATATAATTAATAATGTACATGAAATAGGACAAAGATGGTAAGAGAAAGTGAAGATAGTGCCCTAAGTATGTTAAAAATATTATATGACCTTGGCAAAAGTTCAATAAAAACTGTAGCAAAAATTTTTAAAAATCTTATGATACATTGTTGCATCCATTCTGAAATCAGCTTCTCTCTTCTTAATATCTTTAAGAAAAATTAGTGAGACTTGGCAGGTAAATATTTTCATTATCTACAATTAATATTTGAATTTGCTGTTACTTAAAATAGCACTGGACTTTCCGTTTTCTCTCTCCTTTCCTCTCATGCTCCCTCTGTCTCCTCTTGACTTTGTTGGAGGTATGCCCTTTTGCTATTTCCTTTAAACTCTTTAAAAATTAAATGCCTCTAGTCTAGTGTGTCAGAAATGCATTCTGTTAGATCTTACCCTTGTGGTGTAGGCTGCTTCAGGATCGTCTTCCAATACTCTGGAAAGCCCAAAGTCAGACACTTTACACACAAGGTTACTGTTGATTAAGATGTTTCTAGCAGCAAGGTCTCTGTGCACGTAGCCCATGTCAGAAAGGTACTTCATTCCTGCAGCAATGCCTCTCAGCATGCCAACCAGCTGAATCACAGTGAACTGCCCATCATTTTTCTGCAAAGGAAGTGGTGATATATTAGGCTACCAATACCAATCAAAGGAGGAAAATTAAAATAAATATTTCTTCAATCTTCAAATTAATATTATCACCTATCAAAATTCATATGTAATTTCTATTTTTAAGAGAAAGGAAAATATTAAAAACTGCAAAGCTAATTGACAATATTGATCTGGCTAAAGCAGATAAAGAAATTGAAATTCCTTCAAAAATCTCACACAGTACAGACACACATGCACACACACACCCATGTGAGACATAAAGGAAGGGGAACTGAGAAGAACAGTTTAAGTGGGAGAAAGAAGCATAGGGAGACACACTAATGAGAAGTAAACAGGATTAAAATTAGTTATATACCTAATTGAAACTGTCAAAGACTAAAAACAAACATTTTTAATTAATTATTTTTTGGCCAAATATGCACTGGAATTTTACAGCTATTTTAAAATATGTTGGGGGCATAAAAAGCTCTCAAAATATGTATACAAATCAGAGGCACTAGTATACATTCTGTATATATGTTGTTACATGAAATGGGACAATAACTTTAATAAGTGTAAATTCAAATAACACTATGTTAGAAAGTAATATTACTGGCAATGCCTCTGGCTCATAACTAAGATGCAGAATGTGTCTGATGATGACTTTGTCACAATAAAATTTCACAGTTATTTCTATTTATTATGTAATCACTATTAATCAGCATAATCTGGAAGCTTATATGAAGTATAATATAAAGAAGGCACATGAAAGACCATGCATTCTTACATTTTTCTAATAAATACACAAATACCTTGGATACTCCCTTGGCCATATCTGTGATGGTATGTAACTTTGAATATCATCAATAATAATTTTAATAGCTAAAATGTAAGAGCTTACCATTTTTTTGCTCAAATTTCACTTCCTGAATTTACCATTAATTTTGTTCAGTTTACTATTGTATTCCTCTAGTTCTGGAGATGGAATAAAATTAATGTTTTAAAGTCAAATATCTTTCTGATAAATAAGGTAGTAAGTCCACATTTAAGTTTTATAAAATATTGCAATATATGAAGAAAAATAATGGGCTACTATTCATAATTGCACCATATAGCAATTCCTTAATAAAATATTTCATAATTAATACTTATGGCTTTTTGTCCTTTTGAGACAGGGTCTCCTTTTAGTCCCAGCTGGCCTCGAGCTCCCTATGTAGACCAGATTGGCCTTGAACTCAGCAATCTGCCTGCCTCTGCCTCCAGAGTGCTGGGATTAAAGGCATGTGCCTAGTTAGTATATTTCATTTATTTATTATTATTTTATGTGTAGGAGCATATTGCCTGCATGTATGTAATGCAATGTTACAGAGGTCAGAAGAGGGTGTCAGATTCCCCTGGAACTGAAGTTAAAGACGGTGTTCTTAACCGCTGAGCCATCTCTGTAGACCCTATGAGACGATGTAAAGTAATATATCTGGATATATAAAATGGGATAAAGACAAAATTGTGAAAAGGAATGCAGGAGTTACTGTATAGTGAATAGTAGGAGGAAGATGACTGTACAATGACTGCAAATATTAGTAGTTCTTGAAAGTCTGTTGTTTTCATCAAAAACATTCAATGTAACAATGTTTTGTTTTATGCAATGCCTACAGAGCTCAGAAAATGCTGTTGGACCCCTGGAATTGGAGTTACAGATGATGGCTCTTAGCCATTATGTGGGGTGCTGGGACTCAAATTTGGGGCCTTTGTAAGAGCAGGCAGTGTTCTTAACACTGAGTCATCTCTCCAGCCTGTAATCTTTCTTTTTATAACTATGTTTTATAACTGCTTGCACATCAGCATATGTTAGTATTTCTTTCCTGTCTATTCTTTGCTTAATATTTGTAATCAATCTGTACCGGTAATTTTGTGTGCTGCATTATACTTAATATTAGTGACTATTAAAAGTACTTTGTGTCATTAAACTGTCTCATGCTGTTGCCCTTTTCTGCTTTGTTACTCCTTTATTCTCAGGTATCAAAGGAGTTTGCTCATTAACCAAACTAGTGCCAACCTTGGCTAACACTACTAATATTATGAGATGATTTATTAATTTTTATTTACTTATTATTTTTTATGTGTATGAGTGTACTGTCTGCATGTAGGTTGGTGCACCCGTCTCGTGCGTGCAATGTTACAGAGATCAGAAGAGGGTGTCGGATTCCCCTGGAACTGAAGTTAAAGACGGTTCTTAGCCACCATGTGGTTGCTGGGAATTGAACCCCAGTCCTCTGCAAGAGTGGTCGATGTTCTTAACCGCTGAGCCATCTCTGTAGACTCTATGCGACGATGTAAAGTAATGTATCTGGATATATGAAATGGGATAAAGACAAAATTGCGAAAAGGAATGCAGGAGTTACTGTATAGTGAATAGTAGGAGAAAGATGACTGTACAATGACTGCGAATATTAGTAGTTCTTGAAAGTCTGTTGTTTTCATCAAAAACATTCAATGTAACAATGTTAAATGAACTCACAAAATGTAATTAATAGCTAACAAAATAAAGTTAAATAAAGTGTAACTTTAAGGGACTTGAATACTTGAAAAGGCAAATAGGTAAACTTGGCAAAGGCTGGTTCATTGGTAGAAGTTGGAGATTGAAACAGAAAACATCTGTCCATAGATCACTAGAATAATGCATGCAAGGTCTCTTTCAAAGTTGTCAACAATGTTGGGTGCTGGCTGCAAGGGCAAAGTGCGGCTCCGCCCAGGCAGCCACACCCTACAAAGGTTTCGGGTTTGGACCCAAGCAGGCGGGTTCACGGCTCCCCTGCTACGAACCAGCAAATCAACTATCCAGCAGCCCAGGAAACAATCTACCCTAAGTTCTACCTGTCTGGAGTGAGGTCTGGGCTCCTGTGCAAGACCCCAGCCTCAGCCCCCTGCACTCAGACTCACAAGGGCGCCGGGTGCAAGCTTCAAGGGCAAAGGGCCCAACCAATGTCATCATCACATATATTTTTCCCATCAGAAGCAATATTCCCTGCACTGAAGTTACCAACTATCCACCTACAGGTTATTCAGGCTCAAAACAAGTTACAGTATTTAACACAATCTGTTTATAAATGAAATAAGTTGTCTATAAGTAAAATTGGGATATGTACATGTAATTATTTTTCCTGAAAGCCAGAATACCTGATGATATTAGGTATAATACTCTCAAGTCCTGCTGGCCCTCCTATGGGTCATGGAGTTTTATAGACTAATTTGTACTATTCATAATTATCTGCACATTTTAAACACTTTTTAAACCATGTCTGATAATATATACTATTAAAAGGCTGATTAAATCTGTCTCATCCCCTGCAAGGCAGGGAACATTATGGAAGAGGGGCCAGAAAAAAATGTCCAAGCTGGAATATGGAAAGGAGTGTTGTAATTACTATCTTCCGGACATGGCGTCACAGCACTCGAACTCAAAGCAACTATGGTTAACAGAATGACCTGCACAAGACCTTCACATGATGGTTTGCTTCAGTATTTCATCAAGGATGAGGTAGGGACTCACACAGCCTCATCCCTCTCTGAGAAGCTATTTGCTAAAAGAAGGGGAGTCATTTCCTTAGTGGTGTTGCCATTGGCAAGTTGCAAGTGTTCAGTAAATAAAAGGACTCCTGTCCTCATCCAATTAGCTCTAACTGCACTCATTGAATCACACAGACACAGACACATACAGAGAGAGAGAGAGAGAGAGAGAGAGAGAGAGAGAGAGAGAGAGAGAGAGAGAGAAACAGAAGCATAAGGCACACAACTTGCTGAGAAGAAGAAAATATTCACTGGGAGTGAGAAGAGGTTAGGAGAAGGCGATGAGGGTGAATATAATCAATTCACATATACACATGAAATTGTAGAACAAAATATCTTTAAATGTTGAGTATTTGTAAACTTCTCTCTTTACACTTTTCTATTAGTTCTATTATTATTAATTGAATTTTGTGCACTTCATACATTGGAAATATATTTAGATTCCCTTCCCTATCTGCACTCCCCTATAGCCTGCCCACAGATTTCAGGTATTAGGTCATATATGTTAAGGTCAAGTTTGTGTATCCATATGTCCTTCTGTGCGAATTCATCTACTGGAGCCTGTTCAGCCTGTCTAGAGTCACTCCGTCAAAAAAGATCAACTCTCCCTTACCCAGTTGTACTCCACTGCCAATACTTCCTCAGCTAAAGTTGAGACCAGCTGCACAAGTTATATGCTGGGTTTTTTGTCTAAATGGGTTGCATGGGTCTTGTAAAAGCTGTCAGCATTGGAGGGAACTCATGTGTGGCACTGTAAATATAGCCAAATACACACAGCTGGAGAGGTCAAGGATTCTGGAGAAAATCCTGTATCTGTTATATTATCAGACAAATGTAGTTTCTCGCTGTATGCTAAATATGGAGTATTTATATTTACAGACCATTATACAAGTCAAGAACCATCAAAGAACTTTGTTTTCTGCCATAAATGGAGACTATTACAGAGTTGTACAACTTCTCACACACAGAAAACAAGTTTGTATGAGATACCCAGTCCCAAGTGACTCATCTTCAAGGGAACCTTGAAACCTAAGACTTGTGGAATATTGTGGAACTGGGAGTAAAGAGAACACTAGTACATCTTTCAACTTGTAATAGCAAAGCTTCCTCCTGAAAGAGGGAGATGTTCCCATTACTTTTCTTCCCTTCATTTTCTTTCCAACTTATCTCACTTTCTTTTGTATTTCTTTTATTAATTCTCACTTTCCTTTTGTTTCAAGATGGCATACACTTAAATAAAACTACAGGGTATAAAATTGGATTTGTCTAAATTTTCAGAAAATCATGTTTATCAAACTCTAGTTAATTATGGAGTATGATTATGCTGACTGTATGTTTCTAACTGGTTTACAACTTTAGCTTTAAAGTCTCTTAATTTCAATTCAATTTAGAGGAAAATAGCATATGACAATGAATACCTAAATTAATTCCAAATCTTACCTTTAAGAACGTGTCTAAGGAGCCATTTTCCATATACTCTGTCACTATCATCACGGGTTTACCTGAAAAGAAACAGAGTGATCAGAGTGATATAAACTGTGCTCAGAGTGTGATATTCTCTGGTTCTTCATTCTTATCTAGGAGAAGTCTACTGGAAGTTTATTAACCAGAAATTATTATGAGTAATAAAATACACATACATAGTCATTTTGTAGGAAGGAAACTATTTTATTTTTTCACTTAAATTGTGTGTGCATGTAGTATATGTAACGCATTTGCGTGTGTGTGTGGTATGTGTGTGAGTGTGTGTGTGTGTGTGTGTGTGTGTGTGCATGAATGAGAGTTCACATATGTGCCTACAGAATTGAGGGTTGGATAACAGCTGTTCTGCGTTGTCTCTGCCTTATTCACTTTATTCAGTGTCTCTGAAACTGAAGCTCACTGTATTCTGGCTAGGCCAGATGATCAGGGAGCTTCAGGCATCTTCCTTTTCCCACACCCTAGCACTGGGGTTACAGCCACTTGCAGCCATGGAAGACCATTTTTTTTTTAATTTTTTTTTATTATTATTTATTTTTGTATGTGTATGAATGTATTGTCTGCATGCAGGTCTGTGCACCCGTGTCGTGCAATGCCGCGGAGGTCAGAAGAGGGTCTCGGATTCCCCTGGAACTGGAGTTCTCCTGGAATTGGAGTTACAGATGGTTCTTAGCCGCCATGTGGGTGCTGGGGATCGAACCCGGGTCCTCTGCAAGAGCGTCGGTGCTCTTAACCGCTAGGCTATCTCTCCAGCCCCCGGAAGACCATTTTTACGTGGATGCTGAGTTTGAACTTCACTCCCAGTGCTTGGACAGCAAGTATTCAGCCACTGAGCCATCTCTCTACCTCCAGGAAGTAAATTCTTAGCATAATGATGACTCATTCAGTGGGTTTAATAAATGACCAAAAAGTGAAAAATCTGTTAGTAAGAGAGCATACTTGCCCAAATCAAAACTAACATGTGGGCAAAGAGGTTAAGGCTTATTTCTAATTCAATAGAGAAAATAACACAATAGTACTAATAATATCCAGAAAATCACATGAAAGATATTTTTCTTTCTGGCAATTCTAAAAATCTTTAGTTTTGTTTAACTGCCCTATTTATGATGATCCCTTGAATAGATACATGGTGATCCTACCTTGAATAGTACATAGCATCCCTACCTTGAATATACACATGACATTCCTACCTTGAATATATACATGAAATTCCTACCTTGAAGATATGAATGACTTTCCAACTTTTAATATACACCTGGTGATCCTACATTAAATACATACATTATTGTACTACTTTGAATAAATGCATGATGTTCCTACCTTGAGTATACACATGGTGTTCCTACCTTTAATATTACATGGAATTCTTACTTTGAATATATACATGGTGACATGGTGTTCCTACTTTGAATATACACATGATGTTCCTACTTTGAATATATACATGGCTTTCCTAGTTATGGGTTCCTTCCTTTTATGGCTGCTTTACTTTCTTGTTTCTAACACATATACCATGTTTATCAAAACTTTTTACTTTCAGTTCAAGTTCTGTTCTAAGTCTCTCATATATTTTAAGAATTCTTAGAAATCATCTTTTCTGAGGCAAAAAGTTCTCCTTTCTTGTGCATGGCACAAAAGTATCTTGGAAGTTCTCTGCACTGATTCAGGAGACACACTGCTTGGTTTTTGTTCTCACTCACTAAGTATATTATTTAATTTTGTCTCAGATACTGTGGATTAAGGCATTTTTGGAAATGTGGTAAAGGTATATGTTGGGTGTGCCAACTGAGGTATTCCAGAGATTAATGTATGACTCTGTTCACAGTGTGGGCTGGTACCATCCACCTAGAGGGCAGCTCTAAGAAAACAAATACAAAATGTGAACTGGACTCTCCCCTAAGAATGGGATGGAAAATCATGCTATTGATATTAAGAACACCAGAGATTGAGATCTTCATGATTCCCAGACCATGGGAGCCAATGGAATGACACTAGCTTCTTTTCTGGAGCCAAGGATTTCTGACCTAAAGGCAGCATGGTGCCAGTGTCCAAGGTTTTCATCTTGTAAGCAGCATGGCATGGAAGCCTCAGCAAGCATATTTGCCTGAGTTAGCTCCATATCCATAGATTACTTGACTTGTCTGTCTGGAGAATCCTGACTAGTAAAGTCATTAACATGTAATTAGGTTATTTATCTCTCATATGTAGAACATACATGTGTGTGTGTTTATGTGTGTGTGTGTGTGTGTGTGTGTGTGTGTGTGTGTGAAGTGGAAAAGCAGCCATGAAAGGGGAATATTAGAAAGGGGGAGGAGGAGGGGAAAATGGAAGGTGGTGAAATATGCCTGCCAAGTGACATGGTACAAGGGATGTTAGTTCGAGAAGAGGGAACCAGAAAGAGGAGGGCAGTGGTGATAAGGCTGCACATAGGTCAGAATAAACACAGAATTGAGACTTTTCCATGGGCAGTAATGCAAAGGGAAAACAGCATCATAATTATAAATCTTTGTAATATACATTAATAACTGAAGAAGCACTTTCAATTTGAAATTTATTTAATTCTATTGGTATACCATATACGTTTTAAAAGGACCTCAGGCAAAACTCGAAGTGGAAAAGTATGGACTGCTTTTGGTTTTGTTCTTATGTCCCAGAACCTATGTCAGTCTAGAGCGAAATATAAAATGTCTGGGCACAAGGACCTATGTTTCTTTCAGACTGCATACCTTTGGAAGATCTTGGCGAAAGGTATTATATAAGGCATATCCCTTATATTTATTTTACCCAGAGATGAAGCTGAGTTATCACCAAAAGGAAATACATACACACCTCTGCCATTAGAATATCATAACACATAGCCAGACGTGGTGGCACACACCTTTAATACCAGCACTTGGGAGACAGAGGCAGGCAGATCTCTGTGAGTTCAAGGACAGCCTGGTCTACATAGAGAGCTCCAGGCCAGCTGGGAATAAAGGGAGACCCTGTATCAAAAAGACCAAAAAAAAAAAAAAAAGAATATCATAACACAATATAGAACACTGCTGTAAGTTACAGCTATACTAGAGGTATGAGTTTGGAGTTACTGAAGATAAACCCTGATATAGCTAGGGAGCCTTGTTTTCTGGAATCAGTTTTTATTTCCAGGATTTTTCATACTTGACTTCTGTGCCAGGTAATTTTAATGTCAACTTGACACAACCTGGGTCCAGCAAGCCTCCACTGGGAAATTGCCCTCATTAGACTTGCCTGTGCCCACGTCTGTGGAGAATTGTCTTGATCTTTGAGTGATGTGGGAGGGCCAAGCCCACACCTGGGCAGCTTGTTGTGTATTGTGTAAGAAAGCAGGCTGAGCATGGGCCAGAGGAGCAAGCCAGTAAGCAGTGTTCCTCCTGTGCTTTGACTCTTGTTTCAGGGTTCCTGTCCCGAATTCCTACCTTGGACTGTCAGTGATGAACTGTGACCCAGAAGATGTGAGCGGAATAAACCCTTCCCTCCCGTGTTGTTTTTGGTCAGAGTGTTTTGTCACAGCAATGGACAAACTAAAACTTTACTTTTAGTAAAGTACTAAAGTACTAAACTTTAGTAAATTAAAGTTTACTAAACTTTAGCAAACTAAAACAACTTTACTTTTAACTCACCCGTTCCCTCTATTGTCTAACAGAAATCCATCCAGAGCATTGTCACAATATAAGCAGTTATTTGAGGACTGAATTTCATCAGACTTCTAGAGAACACAGCCTTTGATTTCCTTCTTGGACATCTCAACCCATACCCAGGAGCAGACAGCATGATCATCAAAGAAAAGCAAGGATCTAGATCTGTCATTACTTACTTTATTGCACACTCTTTTTACTATAGAGCTTCCCTTAGTGTCTATTTTGAACACTTTCAGTTTTTCATCTCCCTATATACTTTTTTCTTTTTGCCTCCTTTCTTGCACTTTAGATATTCTATTTTTTTTAATTTTTTATTTAATTTTATTTATTTCTGTATGTGTATAAATGTACTGTCTGCATGCAGGTCTGTGCACCCGTGTCATGCAATGACGCGGAGGTCAGAAGAGGGTCTCAGATTCCCCTGGAACTGGAGTTCTCCTGGATTTGGAGTTTTGGACGGTTTTCGGCCGCCATGTAGGTGCTGGGGATCGAACCCGGGTCTTCTGTAAGAGCGGTCGGTGCTCTTAACTGCTAGGCCATCTCTCCAGCCCCACTTTAGATATTCTATTAAGAGTTATGAATTAGTAGTAGTTTGTGGATGTAGTAATTGCTTAGTATCTAAGGAGAATTTTCCCAAGACTACCATGGATACCGAAATCTACAGATGCTTAAGTTCCTCATGGAATTTAAAATGGTTTTTGAACATTCTGCATGCTTTCATGTATTTCTATGTGGGGTCGGATAAATCCATTATGAATGAGTATAAGAGGGCTGGCTCCTTACCATGAAAACCTAGAAGGCCTGCAGAAGATGGGAGCCACTCCCACTCCTCATACAGGCATCTACAGCCCAACTCCCAGGGGAGTGTAGCTTGAAAAGTAGCATTCCCAAGCTTATCCCTCCTGAGGCAAATGGAGCAAGCCATAAACTTATCTTGAGGGGCTACCATTGTCCTGCCATAAAGACTTAGCCATTACAGAATGCACAAAGGCTTCTCCTCTTTCCCACCCACCTCCTGGTCAAAGAGACCTAACAAAACTATGTAAGTGCTTAAACCCCTGCCATAAATAAGTTTTGCTCACTGATGCAACTCCCAGGTCTTTCTTCGATGCATTTCGGGTTCGTCACCATCTTGGGGATATCCTCTGCTCCCACCCGCTGCTTTCCTCCTTGCAGCCCCATGTAGTCCAGCCATAGCCTGACACGACTGCCATTCTTAGGGCCACAAGGCTGGTGACCTGAGATGCAGGAACCACAGCATATGGAGGAACCCAACATTTCTATACTATTTAAAATATATAATACAATATAAAGACATGGAAATAGACCTATTGTTTAGGGATCCATGATAAGGGGAAAATGTCCGTACACTATAGAAACAACTGTTATATGAATATCTGCAATTTGCAACATGGTAAATTATTGTATGTGAAACCTTCAGGGGGTTAATTGTACTTGTGACTGTTTATGAAAATTCTAGAAGACAGGACTGGTAAAGTATACCAAAAATGGTGTCTAATATGGAGAAAGTTTATATCTTGAATACCACCCAAAGGCACTAAACTTAGGAGATAGAATTTATATTTTAAAATGAATTTACCAATCAGAAATGTTACTAGCTTTAGATAAGAAAGAGAAAATGGGTACTTTTAAGGGAGATAGGTACGTTCTCTGTAGGATTTTTCAAATACCACTTCCTAGAAGTAAAACCACCTTAAGATACCATCTTACGGGCTGGAGAGATGGCCTGGCGGTTAAGAGCACCGGCTGCTCTTACAGAGGACCCGGGTTCGATCCCCAGCACCCACATGGCGGCCGAGAACCGTCTGAAACTCCAGTTCCAGGAGAACTCTAGCTCCAGGGGAATCTGAGACCCTCTTCTGACTTCCGCGGCATTGCACGACACGGGTGCACAAACTTGCATGCAGACAGTACATTCATACACATACAGAAATAAATAAAATTAATAAAAAATTTTT
>VZQC01012814.1:139312-170106 GCA_009823505.1 Rhizomys pruinosus
CATACTTAACAGAAGAAAATGTAATTCATGGATTAACATACCATCCAAACATCTGTGTCTATACCAAAGTAACCTACCATAACAATTAGTACTGTTTAAATACCTATATATCTAATTGTGTGTGCTTCATTAGTAGGATCAAAAGGCTATATGTTATACTATTTAAATACCTATATATCTAATTGCGTGTGCTTCGTTAATAGGATCAAAAGTTTATGCCTGGACAAGCTCTCAGCCCATGAAAGAAAACAACCAGAATTGACTAGAGACCAAGACAACAGCTCCAGAGAAAGTAGACTGTTTTGCTTCTCATCCACCTGTGGCCCTTTTCTAAGCCTAGGGCACAATCTTCGGAAGAGGGGGCACGGTAGAATGTAAGGGCTGCGATTGGTGTGAATGGTGAAACTACAACAATATAGACTGGACACTCATTTGATCAATTTGATTGAACATACAAGCCCCGCATGCTGTATGGTGGGACCCATGAGCTGTGTGGGTTTGGGCACAACTGCTTGCAAATTGGTTTTACGTGAAGGATGCTTGTACTCACAAATTATCACTTATTGTTAAAAAATGAAAATGAAACAAAACAAAACAAAAAAACAGAGAAAGATGCAGAAAAGTTATGGCAGAATGCATGATCTGGGATAGGTAGGGTTGGGGTGGGGGTAAGGGAAGGGGATATATGCCTGAACTGAATTGGAAAATGATGTATGAAAAACATAAATCATCAATAAAGAAATATATGTAGTCCATTATAGTATAGATTGGAATATTAAAAAAACAAAAATTTAATTTGAGAAACACAATAGGAACCTAAAATACCTTTCTAATTTCTGATGATGAAGGAAACACAATTAAAATTGATGTTTGTAAACAAGTACAACATTTTTTGTTTGTAAGAATAATACACTTCAGGATACATTCTATTATTTTTCATGCATGACTCATTTTAATGCTAATTGTATTTAGTTTGGCTTATGTTTTGTCTCAGTTGCTGCTAGCCTGCAAAAAATGACATGTGATAATTAACATGCCTTACTCTAACCCTTGTAAATTCAATAAAAGTGTATAAATCATTTTTCATCATCTGGCTGGAAGGATAGAGAAAGGGTATATCTGCCAATAATTTTGAAAGCATATCATTGAAAATCCATATAAAAAGAACTCATAAAGCATGTCAAAACATGATTTTAATCACTGAGTAGATTTTCTACATTGCTTCAAGTTATCTCCTGAGGATCCAGTGCAGGTAGTCTAGGAAGTAAAAGAACATTATTTGTGGAATTCATTTTCATTATTGATGATCATAAAATAGCTCTTGTTTATTTTGTTACTGAAATACACCTTGAAGCTTAACAGTAACCCTAGGGACACTATGCTACTATCAATTGTTGCTAAAATTCTACATCTTTGCTATTACAAGATGTAGAATAAAATATAAAATAGAGTAATATAAAATTAGAGGGGAAAAATGTGAATTCTGAAGACTGAGAGAAAGATGCAGAGTCGTTATGGCAGAGTACATGATATGAGGTGAGGTAGGGGGAAGGGAAAAGGAAATATGTCTAAAGTGAACTGAGAAATGATGTCTGAAATACACAAAACATCAATAAAAGCATTATAAAAAACACAAAAACTTAAAACTGCTGAACATATCTAGGTCTTTAAACATGTATAATTTCTTTGTAGTTAATAATTCCACTTATAATATGTTTATTTATTTATTGCATGATAATTTTGTTTATTTTGTATCGTTTTGCTCCACTTTGAGAACTGGTTCTCATTCTGTAGCCCGGGCTTTACTTAAACTCACTGTGTAGCAAACCTGGTAACAAACTCATGAAGCTACCTGCTTCAGCAGGCTGATTCCTGGAATTACAGCTAAGAACCACCATGCCTACCTTACCATGTGATTGCGTGGGGGGGAGGGGGTGTTAAAAATTTACATATCTTTAAGCAAAGGAGAATACTATTTTCCTTATGTTGGGATTTTATTCTTTTTATTTCAATGGTACATAAATGAAAACTCAGGGAAATGTAGTAGACATCAGTTCTCAGAGTATGGACTGTGACATGTAGCAGCGGCAAGTTCCGCAAGCTCCTTACAAATGGAATACATGTTCCCAATGAGGTCAATTGAAATAGATCTTGTAATTTAAGAATAACCCCACAGGCACACTCAATTTTGTGAAACATTAAACAAAGCTGCATCACAAGAGTTGCAGTTAAGGGCTGGAGAGATGGCCTAGCGGTTAAGAGCACCGACTGCTCTTGCAGAGGACCCGGGTTCGATCCCCAGCACCCACATGGCGGCTGAGAAACTTCTGTAACTCCAATTCCAGGAGAACTCTAGGTCCAGGGGAATCCGACGCCCTCTTCTGATCTCCGCGGCATTGCACGACACGGGTGCACAAACCTACATGCAGAAAATACATTCATACAAATAAATAAATAAACAAATAAATAAAAATATAAAAAGAGTTGCAGTTAAATCTAGACTCATTTTACTGGTATTCATACTATTTTTTTCTGAAACCATTATTTCTTCAATAAACACATGACACTACTTAGGGCTACCAGGGATCTTTTCCTTTACAAGCATCATAATTCAATGAAAAGCAATTGGCCCAAAGTTTCTCTTAGAAACACGTTATGAGTTGCAAATTACTAAATATAATCTATGATATGCTTATGTCTACAGTTTTATTTTATTATTCTACTCTATTTGGGTTGTATTCCACTTTGTATTCTAATATTTGTGACTGTTGGAAATGTATTTTATTTTAAACTTCATGAAATTTTAGGACAATATGTGTTTGGGGATTCAAGTATTGAGAAGTGCCAGTCATAAAATACAATCTTGTTTTTGTACTATAAATAGATAATCATTTCAAGAGGAAATCAATCCAAAAATACCAAAATGACAAAAAGATGAGGCAGTTAGAAAAAAATACTCAGTTTTCTTTAGATTTTAAATTTTAGTTTAACATTTTACAAAATATTTTACAAACAGGACATATCATAATTAAATATTTTAACTAAAATGCAGAACTGACCATAAAATATGTAACTTAAATAAGATGAATGCTCTAAAGCACTTAAAAATTTACAGATTTTTATTTTACTTGTATAAGTGGTTTGGCTACTTCATGTATGTGCACCATGTACTTGCTTTATTTCTGCTGTGGTCTCAACTTGCTGGTTATGGGAAATCACTTGCAAAGTTATATAATTTTAATTTTGGGAAAATGATAAAAATAAAGTTCCATATTCTTCATCTAAGTCAAAAGCATGAAATGACATTTCTGTAGGTAGAAGTTCTATAACTTTCAAATACTCTATTTTATTTCAGAGTGTTAATATTAGTCTAACTGTTCTCAAAAGGTCATTTTCAAGCTAAAATGAGTTAAACTTGTTTTTGTCTTAGTAAAACTAGACATCAAACAATTATAGAGTCAATTTTTTACTAGTTACAATCCTTTTAATGCAAGGTACAGAATCTAAATATTCTATCGAACCTGAAAACATTGCTTAATAATAAAATCTCTTGAAATGCAATCTTTCATTTCAAATATCAGTCTGTGTTTTGGTTATTTTCTGTTTCCATAATTCAGGTTTCTTCTAGATGACTGATTTATATTCTCTAAGAAAAAATATTTACAAGTTTCTCATTATTTTACATTTATTTCTTCAAAGGCTCATGGTATCATAATAAAGAAAAACAAGCAACATTCAAAGGCCTGACTGGGATAGTTGATCTGTGAACCCAAGGCTTGTTTGTCTTCTCTTACTCAGTGCTAGTATTATTGGTGTGGATCCAACATGCCAAGCTTTTTCACATGAGTATTAGCAATTAAACTCATGTCCTCATACTTTTATGATAAGTAACTCATCAAGTAGCCAATGCCCAGGCGTCTAGAATGAAACCTTTTAAGCAAAATTATTTCATTTTTCAAATTCTGAACATGTATTTTGTGGGTTCCAACATTATATAAATATAAACTATAGCCTGCCTTTAGTTATGAGCACTTTGCATTCAAAAGCTATTCCCTGAGGACCAAATTGAGCATCAATGGCAAGGTACATTCCTTAGTGTGTAACTGTAATGTCCATTATTGCATACTTTTGCTATTGAAGAAAAAAATAAGTCTACTTTGAATCTTACCTATTATTTTATACTCTTTTTATTGCATTTTTGCTACTGCAGAAAAAATAAGTCCACTTTAATCATGTCTATGTTTTTATGCTCACAAGTCCTTACAATTTAACCCCTAAACTTACCTTTTTCCTTCCAGCCCTCATCCAAACTAAAACAGTAATCTATTATATCATCTGTACAAATTGAGGCTAAAGTAAAACATAAGACCTTTTCATAAATCATTATTCTTTATATATTTTAACTGTAAATATATCATGTCTCTTTATTACCTACTGTGTCTAGCCCTGGATACAAGGGACCATAAATCTGTATCAGTTTGATCTCACTGAGAAGGTCACATTATTTAAACTTGAAGGGCAAGTGGATGTAGGGGCTCATTCTAAGTCTGAGTAAAGTAACTCAAAAGGGTAAAACACTAGAAAAGGCATAAAGTACATTCAGGATTATAGAGACACAGTCAAACTCTATGAGGTTAAGTGTATATTGTGGTTAAATTGTTTGCTTATTAGTAATGGAACGAACAGGAAAGCATGGTTTAGTACAGTTTATCTGAGCAACACATTGATTTTGCTACTATATTATAAAACAGAAAGATCAATGAGTAGTTGGAAGCCTCATGGAATAACATCCGTTAACATACATAAGGTCCCCAAATGATCTTTCAAAATTATTTTTATTTTATATGAATTAGAATATTGTCCACATATGTCTAAGTGGACCCATGCTTTACAATGCCCACAGAGGTCAGAGAAGGGTGTTGGATCCCCTGGAACTGGAGTTACAGACAGTTGATAGCCACCATGTGAGTTCTGAGAATCTATCCTGTATCTTAAAGGTGAGCCATCTCTCCAGCTCCAAGAAATGACTTTGTAAGAAAGAACTAAAACATTCTAATAATACAGTGATAAATGTTTGTAATCAATCAAAAACTTCAGACTACATTAGGAATCAAAAGTCAAGGAAGATTTCATCTTCCTTGAAACAAAAAGAAAATGAGATTCCTTCCCTAAATTTCTCATAATATTTTGTATAAATTTGTTAACTTCATAAGATAATCAAAATTATTGTACATAATTCTAGGTCAGCAACACTGCGAATAATTATTTGGCTCAAGATAAATATTCTAGTCCTTAAATTAGGCTCAGTCATCTTCAACTGGTTGGAAAAGAATCTGCTCATTTGTGTGTGCACATGTGTGGATATGTGGGTTTATGTGTGTGCATGAATGAATATGTGGGTAGTTTGTGTGCACATGTGTGCATATGCAGCCATGTTTTTGTTCAGTGTTAATATATGCCTATGCATGTGTATGCACATTAATGCTTATGGGGATCTATCTATCTATCTATCTATCTATCTATCTATCTATCTATCTATCTAATCTGCATTCATATATGCTTGTAGATACAGGAGATCAAGTTAGGTGGAGTATTGTGCCTCAGGAACAGTATATCTTAGTTTTATTTATCTATTCATTGATTGTTTTAGGGAGAGGCTCTCACTGATAGATATTTGGACCTTGTGAATGAGGCTAGTAGGCTAGACCCTGGCCAGTAAGACCCAGAGATCTACTCATCTCTGCTTGCTGAGCTTTGGAATTACAAACTGGTACTACTATACTCAACTTTTACCTGAGTCCTGGGAACTGTGGTGCTGGGGAGATAGTGAGATAGAAGATTATTTAATGTGCTCATGCAAGTAAGAGGATTTGGTCTTTAGTACAAGAGTTCAGGAGAAAAATGTAATCATGGCAGCCCACACTTGAAATTCCAGCACTATGGAGATGGAGATGGAGATAGTCAGGGCTTGGGCACACCTTGGCCTGGAAGCTTAGCCTAGTTGGTGAGTTCCAGGTTTGATGAGAGACCTTGTCTCTAAAGGAAATGAAGAAAGAGAGAAAGAAAGCAAGAGAGAGAGAGAGAGAGAGAGAGAGAGAGAGAGAGAGAGAGAGAAGAAAATGAGCTATTGTTCCTGAGGAACAATATCTAAGGTTGTCTCTGGCCTTTACCCACATTCACCCAAATATGTACACCAACCCCTGTAAATAAACACAGACATAGACACAGGTATCCAGACACAGGCACACACACACACACACACACACACACACACACTTACTTAGTTGAGCTAAGCAGTATTGCAATAGGAAAATTATGAGGTTTCCTTTATTCTGCTATCTCATCAATTAATAAAAGCTGATTCTGTGTGTATATATCAAAGTGTCTTACATTACAAATGAGTCAGTTAATCACTTCTGTCTTGAAATGCTTCTAGAACATACTCTACATATATATATATATATATAATATATTATATATATATATATATATATTGTTTTATAACAGATTGCAAGAAAAACCATGTTGGGGCTTTTTGTCACAAAATGGAAAAGAAAAAAGAAGACTCCATACGGTACTGCTTCAGATTCTCCACCTCAGCTTCAATCAGAAAAATCACAGATTTGGTTGCATTTATGGCTCATTATCTGTGTGCTGCAGGTTGAGAATAATTGCTGAATAAATTAGCATCAGATCAGAGAGCATGAAATTAACAACACAAATAAAGTAAGTTGCAACATGGTAAATTAAAAATAGTTTGGAGACTTCCTAAGTTCAACATCAGGTGTTGCATTATAAAGGGGTAATATAGTTTAAATTCACACAAACTACAGAGTTGAAATAAAAGACATTTCAAGCTCTTACATTTGCTTTCCTTCGAAGTGTAGCCTTACTTTGGGTAGCAACATCAAGTAGAATATTTGATTAGGACACTTTAATTTTAAAATTGTCTTCCCAAATGCAGTACCATTTTTAGAATAGAATTTACAGAATTTACATACTATCATTTGTTGATATGGACATCAGATTCTAATAAAGAATAGAAAATCTAGAAGGAATTTACTTATTTCAGATGTAATCTCAATTACTTTTCTCACTACACAGTTACTCTAAGATATGAATATGTACCTTCTATCCATATACAGTAACTTCAGACTCTGAAAATAAGTGGTAGGTCAATTTTAGAGCCCATTAAGAGATTCACATTATAACAGCACAGTTGCTTTCATATAAAAAGAAATATAACAATAATGTTGTTCAGCTTGACTTTTAACTGGGGATTTGGGATTAGCATCCACAAATGATGGTAATTATTAAGAAACAATTGGAGACATAACCAAATAAACATTGCTGGAGAGGCCATTGGTATTAGAGAAAAAAGGTAGTTTTACTACATCCCAAGACCAAGATATTTTCTTATTATATTCTAAATATGCATCCATATATTTACAGAAAAGTGTACCTCTCACCAGTCATCAAATAAGCTTCTTGTTGCAACAGATATGGACTTCCTCAAATATAGAGTTCCATGGATGGTCAAGTGCAGTCATAATGGTCTGTCAGAAGCTTAGCCACAAGGAACACATTTTCAATGCAACATTTACACATAAGATAAATACATCTTTCAACTTTCACCAGAGAGTTTGCTTTTTGCAGCAGATGGTGGTTAACACAGAAACCCACAACTGGCCAGTGTGCAGAAAACAAGATACTGCAGAGTATTGTTCCCTGAATAGTGCTCCTATTTCAAAACTTTGCCTCCAAGGCACAAATACCTTTATGAAATAGGGGGGGAGAAAGACTGTAGAGCCCGACATAGTTGCAGACAACAAGGAAAGAGAGTTTTCCAGACAGCTGCACAGTTACACATAGGAACTCACAGCAATGGAGACAGCATGCGTGATTTCTATGAAAGCTCAAACCAGAAAAACTCCCATGATGGATATAGGGAATTAGTAACAAATCCCAACCCAACCTAAGGAACTTTTGGTGACTGATGGCTGCTGGAATGTAGAGAGATAGTGTCTTATAGGGATGGGACTACTGGTAGGTTGACCAGGGACCAGGAGATGGATCCATGCTGAGGGACATGTGGAGATACAAATAGGACTCTTTATTCAGTATTGTATATATAGTGGAGTATGCTGTTTGGGTGAGAGGTGAGGGCTGGGGAAAGAGGTAAAGAAGCAGAAAGGTCTCTAAATACCATCTAACTATATTATATTGTATTAAATCATAAAATTTCATTCTGGAGTTAGATATAACATATCTATTCTTAATAATAAAAAAGAAAAAAATCTATTCTTCTAAAACCACACAAAATCAGTAAAAATTAAAAAAGAATAACATCACATTATTTTATATTATTTACTAAGATCCCTGAAAGAAAATTTAGCTGTCTTTTTAGTATGATTTTCTTCCTGTTCTTTTATTTTCTTTCTTCTTTGACATAGATTCTTGCTATATTATCTTGACTGATAAAGGGTAAGCTGAAAAAACCTGGGCTGGCCCGAGACCTATTATATAGCCAGGATTGGTCTTGAACTTATGACAAATTTCTTGCATTATTCTCCCAAATGTTGAGATTGTAGCCATGACTCAAGTGTGTGTTCTGTGTGTGCCCTGTAACTTTTGTTTAATTTGCTTTTCATTATGAATGCACTGCAAATTGGGAATTATTATATATTGGGTAAACATGTTATTGCATTGATGTTTATCTTCTATCTTGAAAAACTATTGTTGATTAATTTTTTATAAGAAGCCCAATACTATAAATGTATATCAAATTGACTTAAATCCCTTAGTAATTTTAGACTACAATTAAATAGATATTGATCACACAGTATTTAAAATATAATTTAAATTTCAATCGATAGAAATTAGAAGTTGAACAAATGCTTGAAAAAAGGTATTGTCAGATTTAAGCTTTTACAAAGAAGTTAAGTAACTCAAAGAAAGAATCAGAATACATCTGAATGGTGAAAATGAGTGAACTGCAAGAAAGTGTTTACAGTGACGGGACCAGATGAATTATTTACTGGACAAGTGGAAAATGAGTTGGAATTCTTTTTTTACATATAAATTATTTTTTATTAATTTTATTTATTTTTGTATGTGTATGAATGTACTGTCTGCATGCAAGTTTGTGCACCCGTGTCGTGCAATGCTGCAGAGGTCAGAAGAGGGTCTCAGATTTCCCTGGAGCTGGAGTTCTCCTGGAATTGGAATTTCAGACTGTTCTCGGCAGCCATGTGGGTGCTGGGGATCAAACCCGGGTCCTCTGTACGAGCAGTCGGTGCTCTTAACCGCTAGGCCATCTCTCCAGCCCTGATTTGGAATTCTTTATGGGGATATATACTACACAAATATATTTATAACAGAGTGACAGATATTTAAAGGACAAAGAAAATTCCAATATTTATCAATAAAAGTTAAAATTCGTGTGATAAAACATAAAGCGTAATGAACTTCTGAGGTCATTAATGAGAGCTATAAATATATTTTAATGGAAAATAAATAAAATACATATATATTGTTACAACTACTTAAAATATGGCAAATAACCTGTGGTTATATAATCCTGTTAAATGTTAAACACCAATTCATTAGTCAGTTAAAGTCTAAATTTAATGTTTCACTAGTATAAAACTTTAAATCAATGCCAAAAGAGGGCTGTGTATGTAGCTCAGTGATGTGGTATTTGCCCAGAATATATAACTTCTTCGCTCATTTCCCAGAATCATAAATTTTTTAAAGTTGAAAATGCATAAATAAATAAAAAATAAAAATGTTTAAACATAGTAGAAAATATGCTCATTAGTTTACTTTTTTTCTAGATATAATAATCCAACACTGAATTCATCATAAATAGGCTAATAATAAGTTTTTTTAAAAATTCAAGTTCACTACAGATTAGATTTAACAAAGGTGTACTAAAAAGAGAACAAATATTAGCTCAATAAAATAATATTTTACTTGGTTACATTTTTAATCTAAAATAACAATAATATAAAACCATGTCCATGATATATGCCCTGACATGCGCATTCTTTACTTACTTTTGGTCACAACTCCTTCTAAGTGGATGATGTTGGGATGATCAAACTGTCCCATGATGCTTGCTTCACCCAAGAAATCCCTGCGTTGCTTTTCAGTATAGCCTACTTTAAGAGTTTTGATAGCCACAGGTAATTCTCTTTTTCCTGGTAGTTTCAAACGTCCACTGCACACTTCACCAAATTCACCTTGTGATAATTTTAAGAAAATAATGCATAAATCATTTGGAATGTTTTTCTAGTGAAATTCTAGAAAAACTCTATACACTTCAAACTATAAGTATCAAGCAAAAAAGTCAAGATTTGCTGAGGGATGGTGACATAGTTTTCTCCAAAGACGAACACGCTGATTGGGTTATCCAGTAGTCTTAATTGGTCAACTCTAAACACTATATATATATATATATATAATATATATATATATATCACAGACACTACATATATGTAAAATAATAAATTACAGAAGAACAGCATAATATTTGAGATGATATTAGAGCACAGTAGGAAGAGTTTGAGTAGAAAGGGGAGGTAGAAATGATGTAAATTCAGGGTATTCCTATAGCAATAATAATTACAGAAGAAACAATCATAAATTTGAGATGATGTTAGAGCACAGAGAAAGAGGTTGAGTAGAAAGGGGAGGTAGAAACGATGTAAATTCAGGGTATTCCTACAAGAAATATTAAAAATAAAAACAAAAACAAAAACAAGAAACAAACTAAAAGTGATTACAAACTTCCACCTTAACTTTAAAAGAAATAAGACTTAGATTGGGAAATATCATCTTCAGATGGGCATAACATACTTTCCATTTTTTATCCATCTCATTTAAAAATCTAACGGTAAACATTAGAAATAACTAACTAAATTTACTTAGCTTTTCCTTCCTGTTTTACTCAGATATAACCTCAGAGTTATAATAAGAAGAAGAGAAAAAGGAGACCAGAGATGAATGCATATATTATATATATATATATCATATATTATAATATATAGAGAGGAGAGAGAGAGAAGAGAGAGAGAGAGAAATGAACAAGACAATTTCCAGTATAGATTCACAATACATATATAAAAAACTAAATGGCCAAGCATTGTCTACTTGGAAACATATTTGTAGTTTTTCTTAATAAAGCATATAATTTTCCATTTTACTAATTTAAGCAATAACTGTACTTATAAGGTTGTATTAAAAGGTGATCAATTACATGCCACTTTGAGAAAGAAAGCTAATTATGAAAAATTAAAAACATACTGTGCTAGACAGGACATCAACATATATCATTCTATAATACAAACAAATGTAAAATGTTAAGGTAAGGCATCGTCATACCTGCTCCAATAACTCTCTCAATGGTTATGAATGAAGCTTCTATCTCTTTGGCAAATTCATGGACAGCTTGATTGGGATCCTCATAGGTATGTGGATCAATGTAAGTTCTTACTCCTGGCAGTTTAACTGTAACAGTAAATGACATTAGCAGAGAAGTAATGATATCCTTTTTGTTGTAGCACCGCTAATGTGATTCAAATCTCTAATTCCTAAAAGTGAGCTTTAAGGACATGCTGTCTCTGAGTCATGATAGTTATGTAGATGACCATCTCATTTTTATAACTTACAATACAGATTTTAAACCACAAAGAAGTGTTTTTATGCTTCTATATTGGTGTACTATACATGCCAAAGCTAACATTCAGAAAGTGGGACCCAGAAGCAAATTGAGAATATTTAGCTTATTAAGAGGGCAAGACAATGTGTTGTTCTGATCTATTTTGTTATTTTGAGATATCACAATAGATAAGTAATTTTGATCTTTTAAACATCATTTAAAATAACACTTTTAGTGAGATATAGTGTTATCAAACTTGAAAAGAAGCCATAAATAAAACTTTTTGCAGTCTCTATATTACCACAGACTTTTATATCATTGGAGTCTTAACTACAAATATCGATCCCAAATGATATTTTAAAGATAATCAATAGTAACATAGAATGAGGAAGTAGTTTCCATTATTTTCAGTATGTTTTAGTCTTGGTGGAATGAAAAAAATAAAAGAAATATTCCTAACTTGTCTTGAAAGTTGACTCACATTGTATATGGAAAAGCTTTACCATAAGTAAAGCTCATTTAAGTTAATATTAAGCTCTGTATTAAAACTGAATTTTATGCTTTTCTTAAAATTGTAGTACTTTTCAGGTCATTTGAGCCAGGGCTGCTGCCAGAGAATCTGTTCTGGGAAATTTCCACTGTAGTATAACATAAAGAAACTCAGTGATTTCATCACAACCTGGTGCTGTGATTTAGTTTAATAGCAAATTGCTATTTATTCTGTTCAAAGAACTTGGGATTTACTTGAGATTTTAATTTGAAATAAATTAGCATGCAACAATAGCCAAATGTTTTATGTTAATGATTATAGTAAAAATATTCATTACAGAATTAATTAACCAATTTCATGATTGCCCAGGCCCATGAGCTTCATATAAAGGCAAAAAACAAAAAACAAAACAAAAAAAAACTTGCTTATTATTTTTTTACATAGTAGTTTTGGTCAGTTTTTACAAATCTTTCCTGAGCAGATATCATCATAATAATAGATAGAGTCTCTTGTTTTGCAGGATTTGCTTACTGTGCCCATTATGAAAGTGCATCTTTTCCTCTTCTGGGTCCTGCTTTGCTTTGCTGTAGCCACACCGCCTGGAACAAAGTGAGCTGCAATTAGCTACATCTAAAAGTGGAGAATCAATCACACAAGCCCAGGAGGAGGCAATGCAATTGAAGTTCCTGAAACCCTGAGCCAATTTCCATACTAGTAATATGAAACAAGACCAATACTCCTTTAAAATGAAACTCATTTTCCAAGCTGGTTTTCCTTGCTCCCAATAAATCATCTTGATTAGTGTACACTCAGAATTTTCAAGCCTTTTAAGCCATTTTAAAAGATATTTTTCCAATATAGCACACACCATACGGTTTTCTGCTCCCTCTTTCATTTATTTCAAGCTTTGACTACTGCCTGTTTTAGAATGAATTGCCCAACATTTTCCTCTAGTTCAGTCGTCTCCCACTTTAAATAGCACATGAACATTTTTGCTCCCCTTCCTGCTTTCCTTTATTTAGATTCTAGTTAGCAAACCAACACTCTTCCCCTTGTATAGACTCAGATCACTATGGAATTGACCAGAATTCTGCTCCTCTCTGAACAGTCATTCCCCACATCATAGTTTCTTGGTGATCTCAAGTAGCCAATAACTTACATGTCCTTGAAATCTGTACTCATTACAGACAAATATCTGTTCGTCTAGAATACATAAAGGATAACTTTTAATCTGGTAACTACGGCTTTTCCATTTCATAGATTGACTAAAACCCTTAACTGTTTTTCTAATGCTTCTTGTCTCTCTACATTTCTATATGGCCATCTTTAAAGGTCCTGAGTGAGGGACTTTTATTCTTTCTATTCAGTCTATCCATTTCTTAAGCCCTCTACTCATCAAGATGAACTCTCTTTGAAAGATTTATTCTCACTTCTGATATATTCCTTTTAAAAGGTATTCTAATATTGGGGCTGGAGAGGTGGCCACATGGTGGCTAAGAACCATCTTTAAGTCAGGTGTGGTGGCACACACCTTTAATCCTAGCACTGGGGAGGCAGAGGCAGGTGGATCTCTTTGAGTTCAAGGCCAGCCTGCTCTACAGACTGAATTCCAGGCCAGCTGGGGCCACAGGGAGACCCCGTCTCAAAAATAAATAAATAAATAAATAATATAATTAAACTAAATGTACCTGAAAAAGAATTCACTGTATTCCTTTTTACTTTTTCAACCATCTTTTGCATTTTTCATTTCCTGTAATTAAAATCATCAGGACCTATACTTTAAAGTTTGTGCATTATTCTTTCATAGTTTATATATTATTTTTATTTTTGCGTGTATGAGTGTAATGTCTGCATGTATGTAGGTGCACCCATCTAGTGAAATGCCTTTAGAGATCAGAAGATGGCATCAGATCCCCTGTAGCCAGTTACAGACAGTTGTCAGTCCCCATGTGGGTGCTGTAAATTGTACTATGGTCCTCTGCAAGAGCAGCCAGTGTTCTTAACTGCTGAGCCATTTCTCCAGCTCCAATGCATTACCAGTTGTCAGACCCCAAGCTGTATGCCATTTGAATCTTAAAACACAAGTCTTTAGCATTTCTACTAACTTGTCATTACAGCATTGTTATTTATCACACCTGGATACATGTGTCTCCTGAAAATGCCCCTCTATATATTCTATAACTAATTTTCCAAAGCATAGTAGAAATGTCTAACATCAAATTATCCCATATATTTTTCAAGTGTACATTCTGGAATGTATTCTGTACCATTTGTACTGTTTATTTTCAGGCTTACTATGTAGTCTCCAAAATCTCTAAGCTGTTTCTACATACATACTTTTTTCATACATTTGCAGTTACTGACTTCTATTTCATGGGTGTTCTTCCTAGCAATATTCAATTATGACTGTTATTTTTTTTTATTTTTCTTTATGTATTTTCCTTTATACCCCAACACCATAAATTTTTTTTCTTTCCCTCTAATGGTGTGATTCCTCCTGTGATGTGCAATACACTCATTTTAGAATGGATTATCTTCAGCTATTTCACTATTTTTCAGTTACTTAAGCATCAGCAATTACTATTCATTTATAAATTTCAGCATAGGCCAGAATCTGATTTAGAGTTGGTATTCAACACATTTTACATTGATAAGCGAATGAATGAATGAATGAATGATGTTTGATTGTACCTACACAATGACAGGTACTTGGAAGATGACTATGTAGGTGAATACTGAGCTGATTTGGTACATGATTAACCATTTAACATTAAACAACCAGAAAAATGAAAATATTTAAATGTTTTTCAGTGAAACACAAAAGAAGTGAAGTGATTTTACTATTCATATAATCCCACCATAAATTGAATTCATCAAGTATAAAAGTTTCATTTATTAGATTCAAATGCAACTATTTCACTGAAATTTGGCTGAATAGTGCTCTGATATTAATGCAAAGTTAAAGAGACCATTACCAAAGCTGTTCTCTGGTTTTGTGTTTGGAGATATGTACAATATAGTCATGTAGAATACATTTTGTTTTGTAGTTTTCTAGTGTACACTCAAATATGTCTTAAAAAACATGGGCAATACATGCAATTTTCTCAAAAAGTGCAAATATCTGTATTGCATTAGGGACTATCTATTATTCAATAAAATAAATCTAGCATATTTTTAGTAGAATTGATATAATACATTAATGGATGCATTGTTTTTGTTTGAGACAATTATGCAAGAAAGATCCACTGTACTTTTAAATCTTATTCCTAACACTTGAACACATTTGTCACTCAAGCGCTCTTAAGAAATGTTGACTCATCTCACCATAATGAATTAGAGAGAAAAAAGAAGTAAATATATAGAATTTTACTGAAATTGAATTTTGTCTACTCCAGTGAGTCTGTATTGTTTTAATATTGTTTGTATTTTTCCAAACATTGCATTATTATTTCTATTTTTAATATATGTGCCTCCAGAGATGACATTCATTGCTATTTCTTTTCAATAGTGCTTTAAATATAATTATGTGAACTTATCTGGAGATTTATGTTCCACAGATAATACTGGCAAATACTTTCTTATGGGTAGTTTAAGGAAACCTAAATTTATGTGCATCCTTCCAGTTTACATCAGAAAACACCCTTTCTATTCTCCAGGTTTGCAGATGAAAAATAAATAAATTAATAATAATCTTTAAATATTATATGTTCCAAGAGCCTTTTCCATTAAACAACTCTTATAGATATTCATATGAAATGTAGAAATGTTTCATATGAAATGGGAAATAAAATTGGATCTTATTTTAAAATGATTTGGAATCTTGATGAGACGAAGCTATGATTTTATTAGTCTGAGGGGTGGAATACAAAAAAAATTATTTTAGACTATGGGTATCTCTAGAGCTCTGTAACTTATACAACTAGGTGTAACATTAACATAAGAAGTTAAGTTCTGCAACCCCCACGAAGCATTATTAAAGCAAGGCTCAGCAAGTTACAGAGAGTGAAAGTGCACCTGGCAGAGGCAGATACCCTGGCAGTGGTTCATCCTTGTTAACAAAGATTTGTAAGGAAGCCTGTTCAGTCAGAATCATCTCCCCTACCTATTCTAAGTGGATAATTTTAACCAATCAAACAGTCAATGATAATTCCACTTTGCACATAAACTATACCTCCTATGTTCTGAAAATATCTTAATACAAAAAATTCTTTTTCTTTCACATAACAATTTTAATAAGATTTGAAATTAGTTATCTCTAAGTATAGATAACATTTTTATCTACAGGAACCATATGGTGTATATACTCATGTTTTGCAAGAAAAAATGGTTTGTTATAGTTCTGTAACAGAGATAGACAAAGGAAATTATATGTAATAATAGATCATAATCATTAATTACTATTTATTAAAACTCTCAGAAAGGTTCTTGATATATAAAATTAGCCAAGACCCTATGAGGAATTTGAAATTGATCTATTCCCATTCTTAATATTTTTAATAATCTTATCTGAGTAACATTTTCTTGATAATACCAATACTGATCTTAAAATTATGGTTCCAGGTACTAACTGTGTATTTGGACACTGGCAATTTCCATAATCTATAAGGTAAACAACTGTCTACATGTAGATAGAGATCGACTGGTATATATTTATCATTTTATAATAAGTTTGGGATATTAATATCAGGCACTTGAGAGTAACAAACCACATGCCGAATCAATAGTTTCCGGAATTGTACACTTGTGACCAATGAAACAGTGAGAAAATAGAATAGGCAAAATAGAGTGTAAATCCTGACTCTATCAACAGCCTTCATGCAATAAGATTTTCCCACTGCTAAGCCTTTATTTATAGTAATAAATATTTATAATGATAAATACTGACTATTCCTTTTGTTCCCTATTAAGTAAGGCTGCATAGAATACAAAAGTGAAAAGAGGAGTAGCTTTGAGTTCTGATCTCTTTAAATGCTTGAAGAAGTGCTTATGATTGGGAATGAAAAGATACTGTGTTATTATTCTTCTGTTTTGGAGGTTAATAACAATGTGATTGTTCTTACAGCAAAACTATTGAAGACCCAACAGATTATTGAAGCATTAGTAACTATGCCTTGTTCATAGAAACAATCAGTCCCACCCATTTAATGCCACATTCCTTTGCACCTAAACACTCACTTTTTCTGTTACAAAAATATGTTAATGACTGCACAGTGTTCTATCACAGTATCCTCTAGCTAAAGTCTTAAAAAATGAAGGACAGCTTTTAGGTAAAAGCTTTTATTTAGGGTTTTCAGGATTGTTCTGGTCTTGTGGCTTATGCTTTTATTCTCAGCATTTGGTAGGAAAAGAAGGGAGGATCTCAATGAACTAACTAAGCAATGTTCATCGGAGTTCCAAGTCAGCCTGCACTGAGACCCTTTCAAGCAGTGGAGTGGTGGTGCACAAAATTATTTTATCCAATTAAACAGAATTTTTTAAATTCAGAGCACAGTTAACCCAGCCCCATAAAAAAAGCATAGCAAACTTAAATTTTCGGTATATTTAATAAATACTAGAAAGATAAAATTTTGTTTAAAAACTAGAATAATTCAATAATGTTCCTGGTGAATATAAGTAAATGCATCATTGGATATTTCAATCATCTAACTAGTAAACAGGTTTTTATTACTTTCATTTGCCTTTTCCTCACTTAAATAATAGGAAAGGAAATTTTCAAGGTCTCTGTGGATAGATACAAATAAAATACAAATGTTAATTTATCTATTACTACTTACTCTAATTTCTCAATTTTATATCTCAGAATAAATATTTCCACATAGAAAAACACATTCACTTAAACATGGATATGGTATGATGATTATGTCAACAAAAAAGCTAATGGTAAAATCCTGTAGCACATGAGATTTTGGAAATGCTCTGTTCATGACGTCTTCAAATTCATTTATGATTACCAATAATAGAAAATTGAGAACCTTCAAATTTAGTACCATTCAATGATGAAGTATAGACTACACTCACTGCTGAATAAAAGTTTAACTCACTTAGAATTTTAATATGAGTATGTTTTATAAGGCATGACATGTGGGTATTATTTTCCTTTTTAAATAAGATTTATAATGGTATCAAGAAACTCAAAGCTAATACAGCAAGAGAGAAAGTAGTATACTGAAAAGTCAATGAGATGAGTCTTCAAACAAGTTAAGATCCAATCAAATAAAAAAATCATTTGTGTTTTAACTTTCAAATTATGAATTACTTAAGTATTTTACTATAATTTTAGGAAAAATTCATAGTTTATATCTCTGACTTAAATATTATAAATACAAAAGTTAATTTCTCTATAAAATTTTATAAAATTGTTTTCTTCATACCAAATGTAAATGAAAAACAAAGTCAGAAAAAAATTAAAAACCAAAAGAAAACCAAATCTCTAGATTTAAATTACTAGACTCTTTTGTCTTTGTCATTGTACCCCTGTGAAGAAATTGTAGAAGATATTAATTTACTGGAAAGTATGAAAAACACTGAATGTAGGAAATAATCATACGTAGTATGAATTCAGGAAATTAAGGAAATATATAGTTTAGGATAATGATATATTTCATGTAGTATTAGTAATTATTGTACATACCTAATTGTACTGGTTTGTATATTAATAAACATAAGTGATTATTTGGGGATAAATTATAATATTGCCTTATGAATATAAGCAATGGTATCTTATCTGCATTAATAATTCAATATTGCTTTAGGTAAAACTTAATGTTTATTTGAGAAGTGAGGCAATGAATAGTGTTTAGCCAGTAGTGACGACATGAATAAATAAGCTAGCAATAAATAGTATCTCTGGGCAATGTGTGGGCACCTTGTTATGGGGAGATTCTTTTAAAACAGACATCTGGGGGCTGGAGAGATGGCCTAGCGGTTAAGACAACCGCCTGCTCTTGCAGAGGACCCTCGATCCTCAGCACCCACATGGCACCTGAGAACTGTCTGTAACTCCAATTCCAGGAGAACTGCAGTTCCAGGGGAAACCGACGCATTCTTCTGACCTCCCCGGCATTGCACGACACGGGTGCACAAACCTACATGCAGACAGTACATTCATACACATAAATAAGTAAATAAAAAATTTTAAAACATAAATAAATAAACAAACAAACAAACAAACAAACAAATAAATAAATAAATAAATAAATAAATAAATAAATAAAATAAAACAGACATCTGAGTTCCCTTCAGATATACTAAAGAAATAACTGTAGATTTTAGTCAAAGAAGGTAAAGTGCCTGGATGCTTAATATTATTTCTTAGGTATTACAACCAAACAAGTAGCTCTAACAATAAAAAATAATTTGAGATCAAGAATGAAAAATGACAACACAAAATTACAACTTTCATATTGTAAATGTTGAAAAATTGTTAACTGTGTTTTCATGATAAGAAATATAACAAAGTACAATCAGACTCTCAGACCCCTGTGAAAGTTTAATGCACCAGAATTATAGAACCAAGAATTTCAATCAATGTTAGTGAGATTTTTATTTCTAAAATATATATTTTAAGGGGCCAGAGAGATGGCTCAGCAGTTAAGAGTGCCAACTGCTCTTGCAGAGGACCTGGCTTCCATTCCCAGCACCCACATGGAGGCTAAGAACCATCTTTAACTCCAGTTCCAGGGGAATACGATGTCCTCTTCTGAACTCCATGGCATTGCACAACATGGGTGCACCAACCTACATGCAGACAGTACACTCATACACATAAAATATATGTATATATGTATATTTTTTTAACTTTCCGACTATCTCTCTGTATCTCTACAATGCATTTTGAAGTATTTCTAAGAGCAGGTTAATTTGTCATGACTAATTTTCTTAAGTTAGAAAAATTATTTTATGTATATGAGTGTTATGCTTGCATGTATGAAAGTGTGCCTATATTCTGCCATCTGTACCCACAGAATCCAGAAGACAGAGTTGGATACCCTGGAACTAGAGTTATTGAGAATTGTTTGGTGCCATATGGGTGCTGGGATAGGAACACAGGTCTTGTGTAAGAACAGCCAGTGTCCATAACTGTTGAACCATCTCTCCTGCCCCAGGAACTGACAATTTTAATATACACAAATTTCAATACATTAAGATAGAAATCAACAGCACATATATTTCCAAAAGGAAAAAAAGTGAGATTCTAAGTCCCAAGATGTCTACAAATACTCTAAAATTATGTCTGTTCATAAATAAGGCTAAGTATATGGCTTCTGCAAAACTATTCACATGGTAACCAAGTGACAAGATTTTAGGGAGCCTAGTTCTTCCGTTAATTTTTCCATGAATACTTAGCACATTTTATGAAACTAATAGAAATCTCATAAACATACAGAGTAAAGGAGATATGCACAAAACCACATTGATTTTCTTCTTAAATTCTGAGCATTTTTATTACTACTTTTTATTGAATTTTGTATATTTCCTATAATATATATTCATCATATTTAGACCCTCTTCCCTTATATTTCTTGGTGAAAGATATTAAGAAACTTGTTCTCAGCACTCAGGAGTCAGAGGCAGGCTGCTCTTCAACTCACAGAAAAACAAAGCCTTTTTTTATCTTTTATGTGTAATGTGTGATGAGGCTGTGTGGATACTATTCCCTGAATATATTATTCAGAGGACAATGTCTAGTGAAGATCTTTGCTTTCTGTCTTCATTGAGGCAGGATCTTCTTGTTTTGTCTGCAGCTGTGTACACCAGACTAGCTGTTTCTGGAGCTACTGGAGGTCTCCATATTTCCCAGGAACACTGAAGTGACAGATATGCTATATTACGTCTGCCTTTACTTGTCTCTGGGAGTCTGAACTCTGAGTCTTACTCTGGCAGGTTGTGTGTTTTTCCCACTGAGCCATGTTCTCACTCCAAAATTTCTGTTTTTAGTAAGTATTTCAATATAGTTCTATTCTTTGTCAATCTTTTCTAAGCCATGGACTCTGATGTGCTCATAGTCCCACTTAAGTCAATTTAAATATATTTGAGATTTACTTAAGGATTAACAAAGATGCCAGTCATATAAATTTTGTCTCTCTTGCTTCATGACAATTCATAAAATTTATATGGCAAAATAAAAGTACATAAAATTTCTTAACTTCATTTAACATTGTGAGGGGCCATGTTATAAGTGATATGTTGTTGAAGAATGAATCATGGTCAGAAGAATATCCTCAGTAGGTTCAACATGGAGAACAAATCTGAATTTCCTTGTTCATTTCAAAACTTTTTCCAACAACAAAACATTCATAAGATTGTGAAAAAGGATTCTGTGCTTCTTCAGTCTTCATGTCTCAGATCTCTGCTCAACATTCTGTCATCTCTCACATATACTTTTGTGAGCTTCTGTTTACACACACACCACACCACACACCACACACACACACACACACACACACACACACACACACATTCACATGGGTCCATCAGCCAAGATCAATTTATCCCCAGATAATAAACGTAGTTATTTAAAATACCACCATAAAACCCTGTAACACTCTAAGATGCATTTATACTTTCTTTTCTTGACAATGTTTTACTACAAATGAAAATACTGGTGGAAGTATTTAGACTCTAATCTATAAAATATTATCTATGTATTTTATAAGTTATCTCAGTGTGATGCTGGAGCTCCTCTAGTTCACTACTTCTGCAGCCTAGCTGAACATATTATTATTATAGGTCTAATATGTATTTAAATTTCTCATTTATTTATAAATAATTAGTAGTAGTTCATTTGTTTTATGTCAGTGGTATTAAAATAAGAATATCACTTCAAATTTCAGAAGAAATTCAGGCTAATAGTATCTGGTGAAACATTTAAAATTACTTGTGGTTTTGTTTATCAATGTCATGTGTATTCACACTAATTATGGAGATAGAAGTTTGCAGATACATTATGAACATGTCATGTTCTTGGGATACAGAAAAGGTGATTTCCTCTGAATGGAAGTAGCATTCTAGTTCCACGTGTGATACAGATTATTTTGAATGGAACAACATAAACAGTGACATGTTAAATATGACAGATGCTGGAATCTTAGAAGTCCTATTCTAAATCAGAAGCATGGAAAAGCCTTGGAAGAAAAGCATCAATGCTTGCCATACATCCATTGTGTTTTTTGTATAATACTTTATTTCAAATAACCTGTTGTAAACCCACTTAGGAGTATTTCTCTTTGGAAATTAGGTTCATATACACTTTTCTTAAGCTGTCAGTGGTGCAGTAACTGGTAAGATGTACACAGATGGAGAGAGGAAAGAAATGCTGAGGGGAGTACATAGAAGCAGACATTACAAAGGAGTGAAGAGGGAGGGAACACTAACCATATTAGGCTTGGATGGGCAACAGCGCACAGGGAAGAAGCCCTCCCACAGCCACACTCGCAGCAACTGAAAAGCAAAAGAGAGCCCAAGATAAGGAAGAGATCCCACTCCCTCAGGACAGCAAAAAGACAAGGTGGGTTTGTCTCAGTTATCTGCTCTACTTTCCCAAGGCATATATGCTTATATGCATACAATCAATACTTTTCCACAATGCCTTTCAACTTTAGAACCTCTTCAATTAAAAAAAATAGAGTTGTATTAATTATTTTATTTCTCTTAAAATGATTATTCTGTAAGAAGCTGATGTATTTCAGTTAATTGTATGCAATTAATACACAAGTAAAGATGTAAGACCAATTAAGTATCTGTTTTCTTATATATTTCCTTAAAACTTACATTTGGAAGATATAATATGTAGCTCTTTAGGCAAGTTTTACAGATAGACTGAAATTTACAGAGAAGAAAATCTTACACCTTATGCCCACCGATTGGTATGCCAGTGGAATTATGCATCATAGAAAATTGAAAAAGTTATGCTATGTGAATTCTCCAATTATTTTGGAAGACCATAATTTCAAGTCACATTTTCAAATTAAAAAAAAATAAACCACCAAATAGATAATTCCAGACTATAGCTAAATAAAAATAAGCTGTATATAATGCTTACATTTCTGAAGATATTGCAACATTCAATATTTATTTTCAATTTTACAAATACTCATAAGAAAAGCCCAGAAAATACAAAGTAAATTATTCAATAAAATGCATTTTATTTTATTAATAGAATTCATGTAAACAGATAGAAGCAAAGCAGTTATTTAATGTTTCAATGCCTTCACTTTAACTTATTTTTATTAATAGTGTTTACAATGACTTATGAATAACTAATGTGACTGAATAATAATATCATATACCAACAGTACCAGGTTTATTATTAGTATCCTGCTATTTTGAACATTATTGGAAATTTCTATACCATTTTATATCACATTCAAAAGGGAAAATAAATGCAATAGTCAATATATTTCCAAAATCTTATGAAGACAACCATTTCCAAATATAATACCAATGGATCTTTTTCACACTTAAATATATAATGTTTCAAATGTTTTATTTCTTACATCTTTCTATCTCCTCTTCCCCCCTTACTCTCTCTCTCTCTCTCTCTCTCTCTCTCTCTCTCTCTCTCTCCATTCTTTCCATTCTTCCTCCTGTTCCTGTTCCTCCTCCTCCCCTAACTTTTCTCTTTCTGTCTCTCAGAATCAGTGATATATTTATTCTGGGTATTGCTGAGGTCTGAATGTTTGCCTACTAAAAAGCATATTCATGTTAAATATTTCTTTTCAATTTAAGTATTTGTGATATTTTTAAAGATTATGTAACATAATTACTTTTGTTATTGATATATTATAATTAATAGTTAATATTGTTTGAAGGTTAAAGTACTTTACTCTTTTGGAAGACTTTAATGTATTTATATTCACAATAATGTTTTGTTTTAGTGTCATCCCATTTTAATGATAAGAGAATTAAGTTCCTAGTTATCTAAGTTATCTCAAAACAAATACTAAGTTCAAGGCAAAACAGAAACAGAAATCCATCAAATGTGTTCTTGGCCAGCACTCATATGGGCCCAAAATAGTATCAGTAACACAATTACAAACGGCCTAAAATAGTATCAGTAACATAATTACAAACATCTTGTGAAAATCACCTTTCCTCCTGCATCTGACATGACTCAGCATTCAGATTAGACTTAGGGAATGTCTAGTCCAGTGAGTCATTCTAGTGCACCAGTCTCATTGGTATGTACTGTTTTCCTGAAATCTATTCACATCTTCCACTAGTGTGTGACAGTTTGGGCACTGGTAATGCAGAGTAGAGTGTGACAAAGATTACATGGTCTCCAAATGTAGAACATCTATTTTTGGCCCTCAGGGCAAGAAAAGGCACACTCTTTTTTGAGTGTAAGATTCTTGAGATAAAAATGATCCCATGTACTTCCCAATAAAATGAATAAAATTACTTCACTTTAGTTGTTATTAACACTAGAATTGTCATAATTTACTAATATTTACTAACATAGCGGCACCTCAATAAATGTAACTAAGAGAATGTGATGTAATTTTCCCATAAAGCACAATTGTCAGTCTCCATGGAAGAAGTTTACAAAATCATAAATACATTTAAATGGTGCTTAAGAAAGCCACAACTACATTGTGATTGTCTAATACAATGTTTTACTGAGAAGCATAATATTGCTCCTAACACCTAACACTTGGGAGGCAGAGGCAGGAGGATCTTTGTGAGTTCAAGGCCAGCCTTACAGAGTGAATTCTAGGACAGCTGGGGCTACAGGGAGACCCTGTCTCGAAAAGACCAAAAAACAAACAAAAAAATTGCTCCTAACAATAATGAAAACACCTATTTAACTCTAATTCGACTGTCTTCATTATAAAAACTTTAAATATGTATGATACAATAATATAGCTTTTTTTTCTCTCTTTATAATATTAAAATGTTATTTATTCTTTTACTTTTTGAGGCAGAATCTCATAATGAATTCATTGCTATGCAGACCAGGGTGGCCTGGAAAATGAAGCCATCCTCCTGCCTCTGACTTCTGAGTACTGTGATTAAAGGTGTGCAAACTAAGCCAGGCTTTTTCTGACTTCTGAGTACTATAATTAAGGATGTGCAAACTAAGCCAGGCTTTTTTTAAAATATATTTATTAAACAACTAGAAATTTTCTAAAATTAATGTCGACAGAGCTATTTTTCTGAATTGTATTTATACTGATGCTGTCATTGACTCATTTTAAGATGCTCCAAATAAATTGTTAACCTTGTTAACTTCTCTGCATCTAGGTTGACATCAATGAAACAGTGATAATAATGTATTTTATGTGAAAATGGTGTGAGAAGATATGGATATATGACTTTGATCAGTGTCTAGTACATGATACATTTCAGATAATGTAGTTGCTATTACTTATAGTAATATATCCAATATAACAGAATAACTTATTCTTTCACATCAAGGTAATTGATTTTTCTTGATTCATATGATATTACCATACTAAATATTTCTAATTATATTATAATTAAATGGCAAATTTCATGCAGATGAATATGCAGAAGAGTCAATGTAATTTATAAAACTATCTCTCGAAATACATTTTCTAAGGATTTAGTGATGAAAGCCTCCTGTGCATTAATATGTTATTAAGGAAACTTAATCTGAGGCTTCTTCTCTGTGAGTATGTGAAGATGAATAATAATTACCCAAATGAAGTGTATAAGAAATCCCCACACTACTTGAGAAAGTATTAGCAACTCATGAGAGCTGGGAGGGGGAGAGTCAGTCTTGTTTAATTTTGTGACTCTTGGTAGTTTGACCAGGCTCCAGTGGATGAACCCACACTGAAGGACATTTGGGGACACAAACTTGACTCTGCAGGCATCAATATCTACATCTACATCTATAGCATCTATAGCTATATCACTATATCATATATCTATGTCTTTAGCTATCCATCTATATATACATATATATCTATATTACATGAAATTAGGCAAGGTAGTTAGGGGTGCAGATAGGGGAAGGGATCTAAATATGCTAAATATATGTGAACTTCACAAAATTCAGTAAATGTTTTTAAAATGATAAGTCCTCATACAAGGCTTTCAGAATAAATGTTTAAGACGTTGTCACAGGGTCATCATTGCACCAGATAGCATGAAAGCATATGTATGTTTTACATCATTACTCAGATAATCAGAGGTTGAAAATGATTATAAGCCTTGTAGATAATTTAGAAATTGAAACCTAAATGTGCCAGAAATAGCAACCAATATGATTTCTATGCAGTATGGTTCAACACGGGTACATCTGCATCACCAACAGGTTTTAGCACCTGGAATTCTATAAGTAACTGTAGGTAATACTAACAAGATGATGATTATCCAAGCTAAAAATAGTTTCTGGATTATAATATAAAACCTGTTGATCTTTGTTTAACAAGATATTTCTATTTGTCCTTCTGAAGATTTAAGTAACATAACAGAAGCCTCCTGGATCCTAAGATGATTCAAATGAAATTACTTTCAGCAAGGCTTGGTGATCACATGAAGTATGTAATTGTGAATGAGATAACCTCTCTGCTATGTAACCAGATAGATTATATCTCAAGGGAAGTGATTCTCAAGCCACTAGATCAGTAAATCAAAACTACATGATATGGATGTATGATTACTCAAATTCTCAAGCAACAGATCCTATAAGTAGATAAGAAAAACAGATGCCACTAAAGATAAAAGATTCATAAGGGAAGGGCAGTTCACAAAAGCATTGATTAAGCAGAAAAATATTTTATCTCTACTTATTTTTAAAAGGACAGGATGCATCACTTACCTATTTAAAAATGAAATGACAATGAATTACACAGAAATGTATATAACAGCAGATGTGTTATGTAAGCCACTGATTTAAAATTATACTTGCTTCAAAGGATGAAACTGTAAAATTCGTGTTAAAAACAAAATTGTAAATGTGAACAAAACTTGTTCACATTGATTCTGGGATCAAAAGCACTCCCAGTTTCTCATGTTGAAAATGCTTATTGGAATTCACATTTCCCTCCATTAATTTTATATTACTCTAAAATATGGATACATACTCTCTATCCATATACAATAATTACAGATTCTAAAAATAATTGGTGTGTGGCTTCTAGAGCTCATTGAGAGATTCATATTATAACAACATAGTTGCTCTCAAATAAACAGAAATATAACAATTCCTAAGCATAAAAAAAAGACTGAGAGAAAGATACAGGACAGTTATGGCAGAATGCATGATCTGGGGTGGGGGGTGGGGGGAAAGGGAAAGGGGAATATGCCAGAACTGAATTGAAAAATGTCTGAAATACACAAAACATCAACAACAAAAAAAAGAAAAAAAATGCTTATTTGAACCTACTAGTGGCCATGTCAAGCAAATAAAACTTAAAACAAAATACTTGATGGGAGAATAAGGTACAATTAAATAGCTGACTGCTTTTCTCTCGAACTATATTTATTTATTTATTTATTTATTTATTTATTTATTTATTTATTTATTTTTATTTATTTCTGTATGTGTGAATGTACTGTCTGCGTGCAAGTTTGTGTACCCGTGTCGTGCAATGCCGCGGAGGTCAGAAGAGGGCGTCGGATTCCCCTGGAACTGGAGTTCTCCTGGAATTGGAGTTTCAGACGGTTCTCAGCCGCCATGTGGGTGCTGGGGATCGAACCCGGATCCTCTGCAAGAGCGGTCGGCGCTCTTAACCGCTAGGCCATCTCTCCAGCCCCTCGAACTATATTTAATAATGAGTCATTGCATTATTTTTAAAAAAAAACTATTTACTTATTTATTACGTTTCAACTGTAAGTTGATTTTTTCAAAAAATAGATATCTCTTTGATTCCAGTTGCTTGAATTTTTAGTTATAATTGCTCACAAAATAATATGAGTGCAAAATTATCTTTACTCAGTTTCTTTGTGGTTACCTCCTTAACTGTTGAACCTCAAACTTAAAAGCACACGAAGGTGAAGTTCAGTTTTCTAAAACATCTTGTCACAATCTAGCTTTAAAGACATTTTGAATTATCTTACATAAATTATATTTAAATCAGAAGTACAAAAACTACACATAAAATAGGATAAATTTCAATAAGAAAATTTAATTATAGAGGTTTTCTCTTTGCTTTTTGAATATTTTCTGATATTAATCTAGTCTGGCCATGATATTGTTGGTTATCTAACCTTAGGATAGAAGGTAATTCAACCACATGTGGGAATTCTCAGCATTTCCCTTGGAAATCATCACTTACACTGCCACCACTGCTGGGCCGCTACACTACTACTACAACAAACCATCACAGGACACTTATTAAGAATCTTATTAATTTTTATCTTCAGCAGAAGTAGTACAGAATAATGAATAGAAAATTCAGCTCTCTGAGGAAAGTTTAAAAGAATAGACTTTATTGGCTAACTGTAGAGTATATACCTTTTTTAGAATGTTTCTTTATGTCCATTTATGATATCTGTCAATATCACAGAGTAATGACATTCCCATACTTATTTCCTCAAAGATAGTTGAATAACATTTTTATTTTATATATGCTTAAAATAGGAAGAGAGGTAGGAGAAATATGTATGCATTTTAAGTGATTCAGCAATGACTCAATGTATACAATATATAAAATATTAGTAAATTACCAAATATTATTTGGATTCACTGAGAAGCTAGCTCTGGAAGCAATTTTGCAACCTCTCCTCTATCTTTTTTTTTAATTTTTATTTATTTACTTTCTATGTGTATGAATGTACTGTCTGCATCTACGTTTGTGCGCCCGTGTCGTGCAATGACACAGAGGTCAGAAGAGGATGTCGGATTCCCCTGGAACTGGAATTCTCCTGGAACTGTAGTTACAGACGGTTCTCAGCCACCATGTGGGTGCAGGGGATTGAACCGGGGTCCTATGTAAGAGCAATCGGCGCTCTTAACCGCTAGGCTATCTCTCCAGCCCACCTCTCCCCAATTTAAGAACCAACCATGTTTGTGTCAAAGTGTCCTCCAGATGTGGGGATGGGCTATTGCCCCCTAAGCCCATCACAGGGGAAGTGGGTAGATAACAACACCATGGTACATGAGTAAAAACACTGTGACCCTGAAAACGAATAGAAGGCAAATCATTTCCAACAGATTTTACTATTGTTTATCCCATGATATAAAAGTTGTTACAATGAGAAAGAGAAGCAGATATTTCATCTATGGGAAGTTCATCTATGGAGAGAGCTCGACTGGAAAGGTCACCTTACTGCCTCAACTTCCCTAGTCAGATTCTGCTGGATATTTTATCTGATTTGATGTCACATATGTTTGTGATCATCTCTTCTTTAATTTGTAATCCACATAGGAGAACACACTCAGTTTTGTTTTTTTTTTGGGGGGGGGAATCTCTCTATAGGGATCTCTAGCTGACTTCTTTAAAGAGGCTTTCACAGTCCATTCCTCCTGGATGTTTTTTTTTTTTTCTTTTTTTAACTTTTTATTATTTTATTTTATGTGTATGAGTACATTGTCTGTGTGCATGTAAATGCACCCATGTCATGCAGTGCTGATGGAAGTCAGAAGGGAGTGTTGGATCTCCTGGACCTGGAGTCACAAACAGTTGCTAGCCACTATGTGGATGTTGGGAATCTAACCCTGGTCCTCTGCAAGAGCGATCAGTGCTCCTAACCGCTGAGCCATCTCTCCAGCCCCATTAATGAATTCTTTGTGAATAAGTTCTTCATTATAGGGCCAAGCACTCTGTTTTTCCAAAGTGAACATCACTGAAGTCATAATGTATTCTTGAGGCCTGAAGGTTTCTGGCTACCACATTTTGAAAGGAAAACTGTCTTTCTGTGCCTGGATGCTGGAGGTTTTGACCATTCAATCTGATTAATACTTTAAGATTTTGCTATCTATCATCTGCCTATTTATCATCTGTCTATAATCTATCTCTTAATGCTCATTCTTGTTTTTTATTCTATTTATTTTGTGTGTGCAAGCACATTGCCTTCAGTTATATAAGTGCACCTGTGTCATGTAATGCTCACAGAGGTGAGAAGAGGAAGTCGAATTCCCTGGACCTAGAGTTAGGATGGTTGTTAGCTGTCATGTGGGTGCTGGGAGCCAAACCCTAATCCTCTGCGAGAGCACCCAGTGCTCTTAACTGCTTATCCATCTCTTCAGCCCTGCTACTTATACTTTTACTCTGGCTTGATTTATATATAATCAGCTCACTAATTCAAGACCAGATATATAGCTATCAGATCATTCTCTATACTGTACAGGACAGAAAGAAACAGAAAATATTATGAATTCTAAACATTATCATCTGCCATAAATTGTAATGGTCTATAAATTTTGCATGTAGATATGAAAAGTAATGTCCTTAATTAAAAAAAATCAGTTAATGCATTAGAAATTAAAGTCCACTCATGAGATATGAATGATGGAAGTTGAGGATGGCCTGTTAATGGAGATGCTAGTGTGAAAGGTCACATGGATGGAGATAAAAATAATCCAGGAAAGTGCCTCCTATGAGCTTTCATAGACACATACCTTCATGACATTTTTTTAACTATGTTACTTCTCTTTATAACCAATATGCACTTCAAAATTGCAATTTCTATAACACTTTTGATTACATACATGCAGAAATTTATATATAT
>VZQC01012814.1:177477-206038 GCA_009823505.1 Rhizomys pruinosus
AAAAAAAAGCATTTTATTCATATTATTGATCAGTATAAAAGTGTTAAATGTTAATAACATTATTATAGCAGTAGAGATTCCAAAACTTTATATACAAGACTTCACTTACTGAATAAGTCATGGGAAATATCATTAGTGAAGCACAAAAAGGGGCCAGAAGAGATGGGTCAACAGGAGGAACGGCTTGCCCCACAAGTGCCTGAAAACTTGAGTTCAGTCCCCTGAATTCAAATAAATGCTAGATGTGGTGAGCATCTTTAATCAAAGCACACATACTTCCAGATAGTAGGCCAAGACAGAAAAGAAATCTAAATTGATGGGAAGCAAGCTGGCCAGATACCTTGGTGTTCACAATGCAGCAGCATAAATGATTAAAGTGATTCTGCCTTAAAATAAGGTGGAAAGAGAGAACCAAGTGGTGAAATGTTGTCCTCTGAATTCCTCTAGACAGAGAGAAAAAAAAGACAAGAAAAGTTAACAACCAAAAACGTCCAAAGGAGTTGGATTCAAGTACTGGACCCCCCACTACTCATATGCTCTAAACATTTTCCAAAATATGGATAAAAATTACTTCTCTATCATCTGCATCTTGGATTTTCAAAAGGAAAAAGATTAAAAAAACATATTAAGACATATATGTGAGAAACCATCTCTTTGGTGAAGAAATAGGAAAAATGTATCATCATTTTAATAATTGCCTTTGAAAGAACAAAGAATAAGGGAGGGAGTTCTCTGAGGGAAAGGAGAATCAGGGAGGACGAAAGCCAGTGCAATGACTTAAGTAATGATCACCCATACAATGCTCATGGAGCAGCAGGAAGATAATGTTTAGCAATGAATTAGAAACAACTAGTACTGAGAAGCAATGTGAGGACACAATGCATGTGCTGTCCTTTGAATAATATCTACCAGTCAGTCATGGGTAACTGACATTACATGATATATAGTTATAATTGACAATGTCATTATCTTTTTTTATTTTTTTATTGATGCTTTGTGTATTTCATACATCATTTTCCAATTCAGTTCAGGCATATATCCCCTTCCCTTCCCCCCACTCCACCCCTACCCATCCCAGATCATGCATTCTGCAGTAAGTTTTCTGCATCTTTCTCTGCTTTTTTGTTTTGTTTTGTTTTGTTTTCATTTTTTTTAACAATAAGTGATAATTTGTGAGTACAAGCATCCTTCATGTAAAACCAATTTGCAAGCAGTTATGCCCAAACCCACACAGCTCATGGGTCCCACCATCCAGCAGGGGAATTAACATACCATCAAAATATCTGTGTCTATTCCAAAGTAACCTACCATAACAATTAGTACTGTTTAAATACCTATATATCTAATTGCTTGTTCTTCATTAGTAGGATCGAAAGGTTATTCCTGGACAAACTGGCAGCCCATGAAAGGAAACAGCCAGAATTGACTAGAGACCAAGACATCAGCTCCAGAGAAAGTAGAGTGTTTTGCTTCTCATCCACCTGTGCCCCTTTTCTAAGCCTAGGGAACAATCTGTGGAAGAGGGTGTGTGGTAGAATATAAGGGCTGCGATTGGGGTTAATGGTGAAACTATAACAATATAGACTGGACACTCATTTGACCAACTTCATTGGACAATGTCATTATCTTATTCTTTGCATTGGGTAAAATGCTTTCTTAGAAGGAATTATTAAAATAATCTAAAACTTTACAGTATACTCATATAAGAAACCACAAGGGTTTTTATGAGATGTAGTCAGAGATCTGACCTTTGTCTAAATTCAATAGTTGCATTCCAAAGATGCACATAATAATTTTACTAGGCTTCAAATGACCTTTGAAGAGTTTCGTTGTTAAATATTTGTTTGTTTTTTCATAAACTGTGTATTTTATAAGAACTAAAATAAAACTTCAAACCAATCTGACAATCTTTATGGTACATATTAAAAATACTCATTGCCACATTCATGGGCACAGGTCTTATAAATGCTGTGACAAACACATGAGGTTCATATGTGCAACTACCTGTGGTATGCAGACAAGTTTTCATTTAGCACCTCTGGCTCTTTTGATCTTTCTATCCCCTCCCTTATGATAATCTCTGAGCCTTTGGAGGAGAAGATGTGATTTATGTTGTAAACTGTCTCCTTTATCCCTAGTTTAATTTTGCTTTAGGAAATTCTACTTATCAGTTTACTAAAATAAAAGTGAAATATTTGAGAACAGATTTCCCCTTTTTATCTCACATGCACAGGAGGTATTTTGATAGGGATATATAACAGAAGCTTAGTAAAACTTTATAATGGGTATTTATGAAAATGTACTATGTACAATCTGATATATTTTATGGAACCAGAGGAAAGTTGCAAAATGATCAAATTTTACTATTATTTTCAAGTAACAAAAAATATATAGCATTATTTATATAAAACCACTTTTCTGTGTTTCTGACATTGCTTCAGCATCTTAATTTCTATAGCTTAGCATCTATATACAATATTCATTAGTTCCTGAAGAAACTTACCTCAGGAAACTCTGAGACATTTTAAATCGATTTAGTATTAATTGTCTAATAGGCAAGAGAGGGAACAAGTTTATGTACAAAATTAACATGTGTGTGCCTAAGAAGAGAAGGATTTTGAAGTTGTAGTGTGGTGGCACAGCATGCCCTTAATCCCAGCACTAAGTATGCAGAGGCAGTGTGATCTCTCTGAGATCCACATCAGCCTGGCCTATAGAGTGAGTTACAGGCTCAGCTCACTGGAACTACAGAGAAGAGAGAGAAAGAGAGAGAATGTTCAAAAAGTAACTTTTCTTTCCTTGCATTAAGCCGCACTTTATACTAAATTCATCATTGTGGAAACTTCTTAACCTAAGAGTCAAAACTGAACAGCGTTAAAAGTCTCATCAAGGCCGGGCGTGGTGGCGCACGCCTTTAATCCTAGCACTTGGGAGGCAGAGGCAGGCGGATCTTTGTGAGTTCAAGGCCAGCTTGGTCTACAAAGTGAGTTCCAGGACAGTTGGGGCTCCAGGGAGACCCTGTCTCAAAAAGACCAAAATAAGTAAATAAATAAATAAATAAATAAATAAATAAATAAATCTCATCAAAATCCAAGCATCAAAACCAATAATTTTTCTTCTTCAAAAGAATTTTCTTGTTTCTTGTTTATTCAGTTCCAATTTAGCAACTGCTTTAAGCTTTTTGTGTTCATTTGCAGGAGGATGTGAAAGCATGTGAGAGTCCATGTATGTAATACATGTGTGCCTTTTATGTACTTGGAGAAAAAAATTGAGATGCAACTAAATATCTAAGCATATGATAAGTGAGATTTCAGGAATAAATTATTATAAAATCATTTAATTCCAGGAAATCCACATTTAGAAAGATTAATATAAAATAGTTCTTTCTGTACACTATTGGTTTTTACTTTTTTCATGTAAAATTAAATCCTATTTTGAGCTTTATATTACAGGAGAAAATATGTAATAGTCAATTTTCAGATTTAGACCCTTATGCCTAGAAAGTAGCAAGTTAATGAGGAAAAAAAAAAAAGATTAACCTGAAAGATAAATGAAAAGTTCTCAGTGATAGTTTCTCTCACATATTTAACAGGATGTTCATGTTAATGACAGTCCCAGAAAAAATGACTAATTAAGTAACTATGTCCCTAAAATAAATGTAACAGGGACAAAAAGCACAAATCACGGCATCCAGATGCTACCAATATTCAATATTGTTCAAGATAAAAAGAGAAAGATTAAAGAACAGTTACAGTTTGCTGTGCAATTCAGGGAGTTAAATTTATAATTTTCTTGGGATAATTAGTCTCGGTGTACTGAGAAAATGTTGATTGTTTTGTATTACCATGGGAGCTTTTAAAAATTAATGAGAAAAATATGGTACAAAAGCTTCAATATTAAAGAAAAAATCCCCCTCCCCCCCAAAAGAAAAAAGCTCCATAGAAAAAGGAATATATTTTAAAGAAGTGATTAATTTCTTAGTTGTAAAATACTTTGTTTTTCAAGATTAAATTAGTATTTATATATTCCTGGTCAAGATTCATGTGCTGTTTACAAAATAGTAAATGACACAAAGAAGGTATTATTTAATGCGTAGATCAGTATTGACAAGTAATGGGAGAAAGATACTCTCCCCAGTTATCCTCATCATTTCGGCTCCTGGGGTTGTTTTATGTTCTATACACAGTTCCAATGTTTAAGAGTCCATGTGGTGGCCTAGCGGTTAAGAGCGCCGACCGCTCTTGCAGAGGACCCGGGTTCGATCCCCAGCGCCCACATGGCGGCTGAGAACCGTCTGAAACTCCAATTCCAGGGGAATCCGACGCCCACTTCTGACCTCCGTGGCATTGCACGACACGGGTGCACAGACTTGCACGCAGACAATACATTCGTACACATACAGAAATAAATAAAATTAATAAAAAAAAATTAAAAAAAAAGAGTCCATGTGGTAATTTCTTGTGGCTATTGACATAGTTCACACCTCACTTATTTAGTGGAAAATATAAAACTTTTTATTAAATGTTAATTTTGTTTTTTAAAAAATCGACAGAATCCCTATGCTGGGCAGGCTGACACACACCTTTAATTCTAGCACTCAGAAAGTAGAGAGAGGGGATCTCTGTGAGACTGAGGAAAGCCTGGTGCCATAGGGTGTTCCAGGTTAGCTGGGGCTACAGGGCGACCCTGTCTCAAAAGGACAACCAAAAACCCTTAATATAATTTCACATTATTTATAGCTACATCTAGACAGGATAAGGGTTAGGGTTAGGGTTAAAGATAAGCATCAGAAACCTAAAGTATTGTGACTCTCCATATCTGATATGTTTTTCATCTCTGAATGCATATTAGAATAAACAGTTGATGTATTTTTCTCAATAGCTTAGTTCTGTAACTTTCAGTAAAGCATTCCCTCAAATTTTATATTTTTCTGAGGTAGGAATAAAAACACGAATTGTCACCAGACATGGTTACACATAACTTTAATCTCAGCATTCTAGAGGAAGAGGTAAAGGCAGATAGATCTCTGAGTTTGAGTCTAGCCTTGTCTATATAGAGAATTCTAGGCCAGCTGGGTCTATAGTGAGACTATGTCTCAAAAACAATAGCGACAACAAAAACCACTACAAATTCTCACTGTTTAAAATTTCTCTTGAGCTCACATATAGATCTAAATTATCAGAAAATGCTGTACACAATTAATATTGATATTACTATTTGTTCAATATAACAAAATAAAAACATTTGTATCATCATACCATTGAGAAGTCAAATTAATTTCAATTAATAGAAAGAGTTCCTAGGTTGCCTGGTTATAGTATTTTATATGAGGAAAAGAAAAGAAGGGGGGGTTAGAGATATAGTTCAGTGGATAAGAGCACTGGCTGCTCTTATAGAAGACCTGGGTTCGATTCCCAGCACCCACATGGCAGCTAAAAACTGCAGTTCCAGGGGAATCTGACACCCATTTCTGACTTCCATGGACATGGATGCACTTACATATTTGAAGTTAATACACGCATACACATAAAATAAACATAAATTGTTTTTTAACTAAAAAAAGAGCTCAAAGTGGGGAGGTAATCTTGAAATTATATATATATATATATATATATATATATAATTAATTTGGGGGAAGGATAAACACATGAAATTCAACATTACTATAGCATTTGAAGCCCAGCAGTATTTCATAATTTGCTAAATCTCTAATATGGTTTCTCAAGTTTTGTTTGACACATTTCTGTATTTGTTTCACTTTGTTAAACAAATCTTTAGTTAATTCAGGACAATCTAGGTATCACACGATGGAGATAGTTAGGTATAGAGAAAAATCATGATGTTCAAAGCATTACACTGATATAAAATTGTTTGTAAAGGACTTACCACTTAGATTTGATTCAGCAGATGTATATAAGTACAAAATAATTTTCTATGCAGAATAAAACAAAAAGCTGAAGTAATTTCTACCCAGAGACAAATACTCCTTAAAACTAAAGAACTGTACATTAAAATAATGTGAAAATTTCATGGAAAATTGCTTATAAAATATTTAGGTCTCTCAAGATTACAGAGTAGCATTTATTACATAGTGGCAGAGTTCTTTAGCTGCCATAGTCATACTCATTTCTCATACCTGCCTTGAGTTACAATTGACTCCAGGAGAGCCATTTGGATTTTCTTTATCTGAATAATAAACATGTGCCTTTCAGTCTGCTGAACTGATTAGAAAGTTCTTTGTGGTGTAAGACTGTAGGAGCATCCTGCTTACAATGTCACACCCAATCTTCCCAATGTTTGAGATATAAAAACACAGTCCTCCGATGTCAAACTCAAGATCTTATGAGAATTTTAGATATTTGTGAAGAGAATTGGACAGATCTGTTGGAAGCCCATTCATCAGAAATGTGGCTGTGTGATGTTGAACTCCAGATGAGCCATAGGCATGCACTACATGAAGTAAGGCACTGTGTACACAGTGCCATCACTGTCTTGACTAGGATTTTATCTTTTAAAAACACAAAAAATTATCATGCACATGGGTGAATTATGTTTCCTAGGCACTGGTTTTTATCTTAATCTTGTATAAATTTTTATATTTGTATTATTATGTTAAGAAATCGGTTTTGGCTTGCCATATCACCAATATTGACTACATGTATTATTTGGATGAGAAGAACTGAAATGGAAGGTAGTAAGTTAGATGTGAAATCAGTTTTGTCAAACTGGGGTTCAGAAAGGGGATCTTCTATTCTTTTTTAAATTTTATTTATGTTTTATTTTTAATGTGTATGAATGTACTGTCTGTATGTAGGTTGGTGCACCCCTGTCGTGCAATGCTGTGGAGGTCAGGCGAGGGTGTCGGATTCTTCTGGAACTGGAGTTAAAGACGGTTCTCAGCCGCCATGTGGGTGGGAATTGAACTTTGGTTCTCTGCAAGAACAGTCATTTAAGCAGTACCAATTATTATGTCAAGTTAAGCTGTGAGCATAGACACAGATGCTTGGATGGTATGCTAATCCGCAAACTGTGGTTTCTCTATAAAGGGTGACAAGTTCTTATTGTGGCTTATAACATCTCCTAACCACTAGAGGACATAAGCTTGTGGCATCCGCTGTGAGTTATTCCTCCAAGGAGAGAGCTAATAGCCAAATAGATTTGGGATATATATAGACACTTGGCTGCCACTGTTGCACAGTATCTCCAGGCTGTTGAGGTGTAGCTGATATTGACGGAGGAGTCTTGCTTGTCTCAGGGAGACCAATATTTTGCTGTATTGCTTTAATAATTGGTACTGCTTAAATGCCTGTACATCCAATAGCTTGTGCTTTGTTAGTATGAATAAAAAGGGTATCACTGGGAAAGCTGTCAATCCATGAAGGGAAACAACCTGAACAGACTGGAGTCCAAAATGACAACTCCAAAGAAATTAGACTGTTTTCTTCTCACCCTCTTGTGCCCCTTTCCCAAAGCCCAGGGAACAAACTGCATAAGAGGAGGCGTGGTAGATTGTAAGGGCTGCGGAGAGATAGGGGTGAATCATGAGACTACAGGAATATAGTCTGGACTCCTGATTGATCAACATGCCTGTGCACACAAGCTTCTCCAATTGGACTATGGGAACCTTGGGCTGTTCAAAATTTGGACATAGATACTTGCAAAATGCACCAATTACCTAACTGTATGACATACTGAGTAACATAAATGTTATCTGCAAACAACTGTGTCATTATATTGTAGAATCCCTTAAAAATAATAATAATAAAAAAAGAACAATCAGTGCTCTTAACCGCTGGGCCATCTCTCCAGCCCCATGGGATCTTATATTCTTATTTCTGCATAAACACAGTTTAGCTTTTTTGCAGAATTAACTAAGAATCACTGGCTATCAAAATAAACTTGATATATTGATCCCATAATAAGTAACATTCAATTTTACCATGTCTCCTTAGCAAACATGTATACTTATTTTCTGTTCAGATTAAAAGAAAATGGGTAACTTAAAAAATGTTTTGGTCTCAGGCTGGAGAGATAGCCTAGCTGTTAAGAGCACCAACTGCTTTTGCAGAGGACCCAGTTTCCATCCGCAGCACCCACATGGCGGCTGAGAACCGTCTGAAACTCCAATTCCAGGAGAACTCCAGTTCCAGGGGAATCCGAGACCCTCTTCTGACCTCTGTAGCATTGCAGGACACGGGTGCACCAACCTACATGCAGACAGTACACTCATACACATATACAAATAAATAAAATAAAAATAAATAAAAAATGTTTAGGTCTCCACTTTTTGATGAATCTGTTATTTCTAATTTCAAAGTTTTTATGAAAGGATTGACAAAGTCATATTATCTTTCCAACATCAACGGCATTGGTTCACATTATTCCCAAGTGAGTCTGAACACAACAGAGAAATCAGGCAGCAGAGAGCACATATCCTGAATGGCTTGTGTTAAATGCTACTAACAAGAATATGAGTTGTCTATAGCTAGAAATTTAAAAAATTTGTAACTACTCTTCTAGCATTAATGTTCCATAATAGATTACCAAATAGGTTCTTCTGAAACCTGAAGATAGATTGATTTTCTGATATTTTTGACATTTAAATTATATATTCATTCTGTTTGGGCTTAAACACTTATTTTCATGAAAATAATTTCATCTAATTTTACACTATGGTGTAATAATAACACCAAAATTAACTCTCAAATTGGAAGACCTTATTGCATATTATTATAGACTGCATGAATTAAAAATAAGTAAATATGAGAATTTGCTATAAGAATACATGTTATTAATTCATTCATATTTTCTATTTTGCTCATAAGACATTTGAACCAATCTTCTGTAGCTCTGTCTCATATATTCAAACTGAAAAATGTAGATCTGCAATACATAGAATCACAGATTTATTGATTTACCATTCAGTTCAATTCACTTTCAGTAAGCACACATGACAATTGGCCCATCCATGTGGCTGATTGGAGGCATAGGAACTTTCAGCTGCAAAGATTCAGAGTCTCTTTTCCTCTCTTACCTGCCACTGAGGAGGAAGCCGATGACCACAGCCAACAAAATGACCCCGACTGTCACCGACACTGCAATGATGGGAATCTGGCTTTGATCACTAGATGCTGCAACTGCTGACAAGGAACACATCAAACAGAACTTGTGGTTAAAGGGATCACAGGTATTCAAATTAAGAGCTGAATAATGGAGTAATCCACTAAAGATTCATTGTAACATGTGACCTCAGAAGAACTTTTAATGAGAAAATATTTACTCTCCCCATAAAAAAATATTACTAGCTACTGATTATTTCCCCCTTATCATAAAAATCTATCTATCTATCTATCTATCTATCTATCTATCTATCTATCTATGTATCTTATTTGTACATTATCGCAGTCCTAAGGCTTGCAAGACAAAAGAGAACATCTTCAGTGATTTCAAACACATTAACAGATATAGGAAGGTGTTAAGTAAGCAAAAATTGACATGTTAACATTTGGATGCTGTTGTTCTCTAGGAAAAAAAAAATGTTATCTAAATAATTTCCTCCCGGAGCTGGAGAGATAGCCTAGCAGTTAAGAGCACCGACTGCTCTTGCAGAGAACCCGGGTTCGATCCCCAGCACCCACATGGTGGCTGAGAACCGTCTGTAACTCCAATTCCAGGAGAAATCCAGTTCCAGGGGAATCTGAGACCCTCTTCTGACCTCCGCGGCATTGCATAACACGGGTAAACAAACCTGCATGCAGACAGTACATTCATACACATAGAAAATAAATTAAAAAAAATAATTTCTTCCCTAGACATAATGTTTAAAATGATGTGATTTTATATTCTCTTAAGGTAAATGTCATGGCAACACTCTGAATGTAATTCATTAACATTCCAAGTAGAATGTATTCACTGGTTGGAAAATTATTAATGTGTAAATTTCAAACATTAAGAAGCAAGTACATGATTTGACAGGATTATAAAACTTTTCTGAAGTCTTATAGAGAAAAAATTTTATAATTTTAGCAACACAATTGCTATAATAAGATCAATATAAAAGTGATTAGATAGTTATATCTAAGTAAGGAAAATGAGCTGGGCTTGGTGTAGCGCGCCTTTAATCCCAGCACTCACTCGGGAGGTAGAGGTGGGTGGATCTCTGTGAGTTCAAGGCCAGCTTGGTCTACAGAGGGAGCTCCAGGACAGCTGGTACTAAAAGGGAGACCCTGCCTCAAAAATACCAAAAAAAAAAAATAATAATAAATAAATAAATAAATAAATAAATATAAAATAAAAAAATAAATAACCTAAGTAAGCAAAATGATTTTTTATTTTGTGCTGGTAACTGATTATGTATAAGAAACATATATGGAGCAAGCCAATTTTAACTAGATTTTGAGGATCTCTCAAATTGAGAGAATCTCTAAAATTTGATGGTGTCTAACATACTTCTTGGTCAATGACAGTGAATTCTGGAAAGACTGTAAGAGCTGGGCTGGTTCATGAACATAGAGAAGCACTGGCTTACAATCAACCATATGTTTTCAAATATAAACCTGTGGCAATGTAGGCATCAGACACGGGACCCATCCCAACTGGGACAATGTCTCAAAGCGAAACAAGCCAAATGGGTGGAAGAGTGACCCTGTACTGAAAAGTTAAGAGGCTGAAAACTGTTGTGTGAGAAAGAGTGTGCCTTACCTCAGATTCCTACATATGCTGATTAGACTCCAGCAGATCTACATCCACAGAAGGACATTTGGTTTGGGAGCTTGACTAGATAGGGCTTAGCTTGAATGTTGTAGTGCATGAATTCTGAAGGGGCTTGGCTCCTGGAGGGGGGACTGGGTTTGATTGGGAACCATGCAAATGCTCAATAAATAAAAGAAAAAATATGTCATATTTCCATGACTTATGATGGGTTTGGTATTCAGAATTTTTCTGTAATTAATTATATCAAGGGGCTGTAGAGAGGATTTAAAGAATATATTCTCAGTTACTGTTTTGAAAATATGCAGCATTTGTCCTGAGGAGATAGAACAGTTCAACAGTTCATAAAATACATGAGAACACAGATAAAGCCAGACATGGCTCCTTTATTCTATGTTCCCAGAACTGGAGGTAAGGAGAAAAGAGAATCTTTGGGGCTTGGTGGCCAGCTAGTCTAGACAATTGGAAGGTTCCAGGTATTCTATAGCTGTGGGAAATAACTCCCATTCGAGAAAGAGCCATTTTAATCATTATATTTGTGCACTTTTGAGATATGCACATTTCATTAGTCTAGCTTCCCATTGTCTAATGTACATTTATTAAAAACTAAGATGATTAATGATTTATTTTGGAAGACTAGCAGAGAAATATTTGGAGAACAGTTGAAAAATGTTTGAATCAATGTAACACAATGTATCTAAATATACCAATTATGAAAAATAGTATTCTTTATAGATTCATTTTCTATTCTTCAGCAATTTTACATTTTCATAATTGTGAAAATTTTGCAGTAGTATATTTTGAGAAATTATATTTTTATATCATATTACTCTGTATAATGCTCTATTTGTATTTTGTAGTTTTTTTCATGGATTGAGGTAAATAATACAGATTAAAAAATAGAAGCATTAAAGTTAAAACAAACTTTTAGAGCCAGGTTATGATGGATTTGAAAACTTAGTTAACATTTTGTGATTTTTTTATCTCAGAGTAATATATATCAACTAAGTTTCTTCTTTTTTTAAAATTTATTTCTATATGTGTATGAATGTACTGTCTGCATGCAGGTCTGTGCACCCATGTCATGCAATGCCGTGGAGGTCAGAAGAGGGTGTCGGATTCCCTTGGAACTGGAGTTCTCCTGGAATTGGAGTTTCAGACGGTTCTTGGCCGCCATGTGGGTGCTGGGGATCGAACCCAGATCCTCTGTAAGAGCGGTTGGCACTCTTAACCACTAGGCCATCTCTCCAGCCCTCAATTAAGTTTCTTAATAAAATATGAACATAGATTTAACTTTTGATAAACTGATTTCATAAGAGCCTTTGGGAAATTTTAAAACAATAAGGTAGTATAATAAGCAGGTAACAAATTAACATTAATATATACTAAGAAATTTAAAGTAGAGCCATTTTGTAGTTTATTTTTTAAAGATTCTGACAATATGGGGAACTTTTGAACAATGCTTTATCATAGATTTTTATATAACTACATCCAGAGACGATTTTATATGAAGATTAAAGGTTAATGATATGTAATAGATAATTTCTATTATGCAGAAAGTCTTCAAATACTTGCAAAATTATATAAACAGATTCGAGTCAAAATATATTTCACTAATTGCTAGAAGTTGGTAGGAGAGCCTTAAGAGTTTTGCTTACCTCTTAATAGCAAGAGTAAATTCTACTTATGTGGAAAAAAGAAACTCTTTGTATGATTTTTATTTTCCTATAGAAATGACATAAATGGAGATTTGTAATATAGATAATTTCAGCTAAAACGCTAAGCATTGAAATGACCTGCATAACAGTTTTCTCAGTAAACTGATTGATGAATTTGTCATGCCTAAAAACTACCATTTAACAAAAAGCACCAAATGGAGTACTGAAATATCTGAAGAAAGGCTAGTTTTCAAAGAATACACCATCGTACCCATAGTAGAATTTAATACAAAATGAGATTACAAATTTTAAATAGTTTCAAAGCATATCCTTTAGTGCTTTAATAATGTTCATTACTAATAAAATATGTATATTCTTTGTAAATTAATGAATAGTTGTAAAACTGAGCTTTAAAATGACTTTCACAACACTCTTGTTATTTTCTTTAAAAAGAACTAATTGTTCCAGCTTTTTCATCCATAAAAATTAAACCTTATAATTTAGGTTTAAATGTGTTGAAAACACACAATCTAAGTTTCTTGAAGTTAGAGGATGTTTTATGGATTGAAAAATGAAAGTGGGTACTAAAGAGTGCTTCAGAACCATTTCCAGATCTACCTTCTCATATTCTGCCACAGATTATATATATATATATATATATATATATATATAATGATATTATTATTATCTAATTTAGGAACTCAGACTCAATCTGAGAGCACCATTTTCCTGTCAAATTCGGTGCTAAGGAAAGCCCCCTGAGGAATTTTCTTAGAAAGACTAAAGTAGAATAGTTCAATAAAACAAGTAAAAAGTAAATGGCAATAATTCAATAAAGCACAGCACCTAGGGAAACAAAGTCTTTAAAAGCAGGGTTTAAATCTTTCTTAAAATGCCTGATGTAGAGGCTCCCAGTGGACTAAAGGGAGGAGGAGCAGCCCACAGTGTTAACCCGCAGACCTACCATTAAAGCCAGATCTAGGCTGCTACCTGAAGGGGTCAGGCCTGGAGAGACTGAAGTGAGGGAAGCAGACAGAATACACAGGGAGCCTATCGATCTACTGACTCTCTTCTGGCAACCATTACAGAGACATGGGTTGACAGTAATTAAAATGACTTACACACTGGGGTGGTTTCAAACTCAAATCTTCGACTGAAGACACCGTAGCCGGCTGCCGTGCGTGCTCGAATTTGGAAGACATACACTGAAGCAGGTTTCAAACCCTCTGCTGTAATAGTGGTTTCCTTAGATTTAATAATTGTGTAGCTGGACTCTTGGTCCTGGAACATGTAACATATACAAAAAGGTAGTCAACATATGAATCACTAATGACAGTAAAAGAAACTGGGAATCAGAACCAGAAATTGAAGACTTATTGTACAAATCTTAAAGACAAAGAAAACAACCTTCTCCCTACCCAGAAGTATATTAGGATTTTATTAAAGTTTTTCCAAAATATTAAGGTCTTGGGTGACATACTATCAACTGATCTATTATCATATTTGCCTTTTGCAAATATAAATTTATAATTAAAAATATTGCAAGAGATAATAATTTGATATACTGTAACTTTACTATTTGTGTGCTTGTTTTCCTGGCAATATTTTTTGGACTATATCTTACATGCTGCTTAGTTGTAGAGATTGATGAAATTATCTCATATGCATTCAGCTTGGACTTAAGCTTTAAATCTTCAAAGAATTTGCTTTTAATTATATTTAAAGCATGTGAGAGGAAATATATACTTCTAGAAATCTATTTTAATAAACTAAGTCTAAACAGGAAGCAGTAAATGTAAAGTGCAAAGATAAAGGAAAAATTTTCCCCTTAAAAAACTGTCCTATTGTAGAGGAATGTAGTGAATTAGTAGATGAGAAAAAAAGTTTAAAGGGGAAACACAAAGCTATTCCTTTTAGGACTGCTGACAGAAGACTGTACCAACCATTAACTCCTCTCTTGAGCTTAGTATGATATCAAAGTCACATAATGACAAGCTATGAAGAGTGGGTTAATTTGTGCTTCCATCCTCAATTTTTTTTCTATAAAATTAGATTAAAACCTGTTACCTGAATTTCCACATCGAGGCCTGGTAAGAATCAACTGAGTGTGAAAATACTCCATAGACTAAAATACATAATTTAATTTGTTCTCAACATTCTTAATTCCACATGACAAAGGTGACTCCTAACCACTTTCTGTACCAATAACAATACTACCTAAAACAACATATAAACATGCTTCTCTTAAAACAGCTAATCAGTTCTTATTTAGTATGGCTGAGCATATTCTATTAATCAAAGACTAAAATTTGTTCAAATTTATCTCTAAATAGAGATGATCTGACATCTGATAGAAATAGATTTTCTAATTCATTCTAACCAGGTGCTGATCTTTAGTATTAAGGTACAGATTAAGTGCTTGATCTGTAAAATATTGAGGAAATTTTATTAACACATTTTATGAGTGATTTAAAATAGGTAATTAAGGGCCACAAAGATGCGCCTTGAATACAAATCCCTTTATTCAAAAGCTCTTCGTAATCTTTTGCTATCGATTGTTACCTTTAGTAAACAGTAGAACACATAGAAATTAATCATTCCTTGAAATGCACCTTCTAAATATTTTGGCTATATTATTTGCTATTTTTCAGGACAGAGACTAAATAACAGTGTCTCTCAATAGTATGTATTCCAGTTTGGCTAGAATTCTAACAATAGCTTTTAGTAGGAAATGATTAAATACCCATTTCCTAATTTTTGTCTGAAAGGAGTTTAAATTATTGAAAAGAAATCTAGTAAAACAACAAAAAAACACTATTGTTATATTTTTATTTATTTGCTATAATTTTTAGTTTCTCTTAAAACAATATTTATAATATAACAATTATTTGTTTGGGTTACATGGGTACTGATGTTATAATCCCAGTACATGAAAAAAAATATATATATATGGGTTTAGACTTCAGAGCTCAGATATTTCTCTTTTAATATGCAGATGAAGCTCCTTAGCAACAAAATTGAGAGGATACATGACAGAGTTAAAAAATCACATTATAGCAATTCTAAGTATTTTTTTTTTACTTGAAAATCTTGTAGAGTTGAAAGTAATTAAGTCCGGTACAGTGAAAACATTTTGTAAAATTATTTTGATTATTTTCTTTTGCAAAAAAATATTTTAAAAAACAAGAAGACTAGAATGGAATTCTTCAAAATAATGTGAAATCTAATATTAACTTTACAAAAAAATACAATACTGTCTGTATTAACATCAAAATCAATTAATATACCTTGTGAATAATCTCAGTATATTCCAAAATTTATTTCTATTCCATGCCTTCAATCACTGTAATATGCTATTTTTTGTCCTAGCACAAATCCTAGATACACCTCTTCAACAACATCAAACACCTGTCTGCCAAATCCCTGGTCAGGGTGGGGGCTTTCAAGGCATCCGGGCCCCAGCTGAGCAAATGAGCCACATTCTCCAGCTGCTCCATAAACACTGCTCACATGTAGTGAGGGGAGGGCCTCAGCAAAAGGAGCCAGCTGGCAAAGAGCCCACAAAGGGGCAGCATCTCTTTTCTTCTGCCTTCAATTAAGAGATGGCAAGAGGCCCAACAACAGGCCAGAGCATAGGAGCCCAATGACCTCTATTAGAGCAGGGTGATGGTGGGTAACTGTGCCAGCTGGCAAGCGTGAGTGCCCTGGAAGTCTGTGCCACCTGTGACTGGCCAAAAGCCATCCAATAAAAAAGTGGTGTCACTCTGAAGGTTCCAAATGAGCTCTGGAAACCCACCAAGACTCCCACCTCAACATGATATAAAAGCTCATTATCCTTTTTTTTTTTTTTGCTTCTAGAAGTGTTAAGACAAATCTTTGTATATATATGAGCATATTTGATGACTTAGCTTGATAAACATTCAGTGAATTAATAATATTGACCAAAAGAGGTTAATAACATCTACAATGTACTACAGAGTACACATTTTTTGCTGTTTTGAAAACATGTACATGAGCAACTCATATTAACTTATTGAAGACATGCATACAAACCTATTTCACCAAGTGGAATAATTTTTCTTTCTTTTTCATGTGTGTGCATGTTTATCAGTGCCTGTGGATACTTATGTGTGTGCAGGTTCACCTACACATTTATAGAGGACAAAGGACAACCCTCAAAAATGCCATCCACCCCTTGGTGAGAGAGTCTAAGATAGGCCTGGACCTAGAATCAAAAGCTACCTTGGCTGGCTAGTGAGACCCAGAGATTCTGCTGGAGCATCGCCACAGCCCAGGGATCACAAGCAACAGGCACTATCACAGTAAGCATTTTATATGGTTTAAGTATCTAATTCATGCATATGCAACAAGTACTTTTTGAACTGAGTCTTCTCCCCAGCATTCAGTTTTTAACTCTGTTATGCAGACAATAAAGCATATTAACATGGCATTAAACAAACTATTAAAAATAAATCATGCTGAAATACATATAATCAAAAAAATCTTATGAAGAAAGAACCATTAGCCAATGTGGATGAAGTTCACTAGAGGAAGCAGAAATGCAAAAGGAATGCTCTCTATGAGGATTTGTTCTCAAAGAAGCAGCAAGTTAAAGATAAAAAGCAGATATCCTTTTCCTAACTGAACCATGTACAAATGCTGGGAACTGGCAGCAAAACAATCAAAAGTTACTAGCCAGTGAGGCAGGGAAGGGGAATAGGAAGATTTCCTTGAGGGGAAAAGTGAGTGCTGTTAATTAGTCCGGCCTATTGATTTAGCAGAAGAAAAACAAAATAGACAAAAAAAGCACTTGACAAAATTTTGGTATATTAGCACCGTTAAACTCAATTTAAGCTAAGTACATATATTCATTTAGCTTGCTTTTGCTGTTCAAACCTTAGATTTTTTTCTATGACACATTTTAACTTCTATTAAATCAACATGAATCATCATAAAATTTGGAAATATTGAATGCTTAGAGCTAAATGTATCCCAAGTTTCCCTATACATATAACTATCCAACTTTGCATTAATGTAGAGTATTAAGGGATACCAAAATGTAAATAGGGGAGAGAATCTTATATTTACAAATTATTATTCTACAGAGTATATGAGTGTTCATGTTGTAGTTATCTGGAATGCAAACATCGTTTTTATTAGTCCCAGAGAAACAGGAAACACTGATGCCACTCCACTCCACTACATTAACTCTACTGTTCTTGATGGAAACACTGTAAACCATACTGCATCATGATTTTGTCTCAAAGGTGCTCTTTTGGAGCATTTTGGTGAATTCAAGAATATATGTTTGGTGGGGGTGAAGATGCACCAGGGAGGGCAATGGGAGAAGAAAACAAATGAGAAAAATGTATAATGAGCGTTTATGAAGCTGCCATGATGAAACCCATTATGTTTATGATAATCTGTAATTACCTTAACACTTTTCTGAAATACTTTTGATCATCTATGTTCCCTAATGGTCCAATAGATACAGATAATTCTACCATCATACCATATATGATCATCTATTATTAATATGAAGTATGAATACTGCAGCCCTTAAAATTAGACATAATATATAGATAGTTCTACTACCACATATTCCTACACTATTGCTTTATATTTGACTATATCTTTGAATAGTTCATTGTTGAATCGATAAGCAAAAGAAACTTTTAAATTCAATCATCAAAAAACAATATGGGGCTGGAGAGATAGCCTAGCGGTTAAGAACACCGACTGCTCTTGCAGAAGACCCGGGTTCGATGCCCAGCACCCAGATGGCGGCTAAGAACCGTCTGTAACTCCAATTCCAGAAGAACTCCAATTCCAGGGGAATCCAAGACCCTCTTCTGAACTCTGCGGCATTGCAAGACATGGGTGCACAAACCTACATGCAGACAGTACATTCATACACATGCAAAAATAAATAAAATTTAAAAAATATGATATATTTTTCTTAGTCTCCTTTACCTGCATATACACAGAGGCTTAGATTTTTAAGTAATTTACATTGAACATATTACATGATTATTAAAAGAAGGGCCACTTATCTCTACTCACTTTATGAATGTTCTATCTTGAGTATTTACTTAAATTTTAAAATTTATGTATATGTTCTTTCCTCTTTCAATTTATTCTTCCTTAAAAGTGGAATAATGTCTCTGGGAGTTTTTAAGGTAGACTGACTCAGCTATTGAGTCAGCTTAGCTCACTTTGTTCTATTGAGATATGCTTATGCATCCTGTTCTTGGTTTCATTTCCACTCCCACTAACATGGGGCAAACACGTTTGAGTCAAGGACCCCAATTCTTGGAAATGGTTCCAATTCTTGGAATTGGTCTGGGTGCCCATTTAATATCTTCTTGAATTCTTTATTAGAATTCAGATTGATCTAAAGATGGGCCATGTAGTTCCAGGCTAAATAATAAATAATAATAATAATAATAATAACAACAAATAACAGGACAAGAGGCAAGTGGAAAGACAGATTGCAGCTCCATATTTAAGCCATGTAGGCCAACCCCACTACAAATTATAAAATCAATATGAGTGTCCAACTATTTATTCCCATTATTAATAGTTTACTTGATTACATTTTGTTAAAATTTGTAGGTATAAACTTAAAGTACAATATAATCATGAAAGAATAAGAAATCAGCGCAGAGAAGTTCACATTAAATGTGCACTGGAATGTGAGACATTTGTTATGGTAAGTGTACACTCCTGTGTCTTATTTGTCAAAACCTCTTTCCACAAATATTGTGTTAAATTACTGACCATAAGCACTTCTAGTTTTCCTTGTATTCTACTTCATCCATTATTTAAAATTAACAGCTTAGGTATTTGCCACTTCTAAAAAGTAATGCTTTGTGTTTTATTTTTATTTTATTATTTTTTTCTTTTTCAATAGATGTATGTGTGTGTGCATCTGTGTGTGCTCCATTTCTGCATATGTATGGTTACATATGTAGGGATACACATGAGTCAGTGCCATTGCATGGTTTTTCATGAAGATGTCCTAAGTTCAGGTGGGGGGTGGTGGTGTGGAAGGAATAATCCTTCCACCTTATTCATTGAGATAGGCTCCCTCAATCAAATCCAGTGGTCAACAGTATGCTAAATTGCCACCAAATTTGCTCTCCTGACCCCCTGTCTCAGAACTTGGAAGACATATGATATTTAAGAAGATTGGGAATCTGAATTCCAGGTCTCAAACTGGCAGGGCCAGTGCTTTAACCAAGGAGCTCTTTCCCCACCCCCTGACCTTCTCTTCAATGTAAAGATCAGTTAAGCTGACTATATGTCATTATCTAGGTGGCCATGGCAAGAGTGCTTACTGCAGGCCCACACAATCAGGGCAGAAAACAAAAAAAAAAAAAAAAAAAAAAAAGAAGAAAACAAAACTGTTATTAAATGTTCACCTGAAAGTCCCATATCCTCTTGTACAAGTTGAACTGAAGTTTTGAAAAATGCAAAAAAAGGAGTTTTTAAAAAGCAATTTTTTAGTCCCACCTTTTCAAAATATTTAATTTCATATTCCAGGATGATCCCATTGGGGCGATCTGGCTCTTGCCAAGACAAAGAGATGCTGTTTTTTGCAATCTTTCCTTTTTTCACATTGGTGATTGGAGATGGAGCTGGAAAAGAACACAAATAAACAACAACATTATTAGTAGAGCCCTGAAATTACATGGTCTTCTATGTAGGACACTGATATAATTAAAATTACTTTATTAAATTTTCTAGAAAATTTATTTTCTCCTTATAAACACATAGTTTATTAATATTTTCTTTCTTATTATATTAATATCTTCAACCAGTAAAAGTTAACTAACTAGCCAGAGAACCTTATAGTAAAATTAGCAAAGTGAGATATTATCTTCATCTTTTCCTCAAAGTTTAGGATGTTAGGAAGGTATTTTACATTATTTATACAGTTAAAGCTATCTGTGTTACATGGATTATTTTTCTGCAGAAATTTCATTAATAAAAATGTAATACTCATTAATATTCTATGCCTCTAAAATTTATATATTCTATATCCCATAATAGAACATTACATAAGCTAACTCACTTTATATATACTTACTGGAGTGACAGTATTGATACATAAATATATGCAATGTATTCTTATAATTTCAGATCTAGTGATTTTTAGATTCAGAATACTTCTGCTCTCATCGCTATCTTTTTTATTTCTCATATTTTTTACTTGTAAATCTGTGTGTGTGCAGGTGTCTGTGTGTGTGTGTTTGTGAATTTGTGCCTGTGTGACTGTACATTGCATGACATAGGAGCAGATGCATGAAGTGGAGAGAAGCATTGCATTTTCTTGAAGCTGGAATTAGAGAGTTGTGAACAACCTGATGTGGGAGCTAGGAATCCAACTATGGTCCCATGAAAGATCAGAAAGTATTCTTAATCACTAAGACATTTCTCAGAGCCTGCATTCTTTTTTTTTTTTCTTTTTGAGACAGGGTCTCCCTGTAGCTCCAGCTGTCCTGGAACTCACTCTGTAGACCAGGCTGGCCTTGAACTCACAAAGATCCGCCTGCCTCTGCCTCCCAAGTGCTAGGATTAAAGGCGTGCAGCACCATGCCCAGCGCATTCTTTTTCTTTAAAAAAAACTATCATTTATTATATTTATATTAAGTTTATGAGTGTATTGCCTGCATGTACATAAGGGCACCCATGGCACACATTGCCCATGAAAGTCAGAAGACTGCTTTGGATTCCCAAAATTCAGTAGCCTTCCTACACAACAACAACAAACATACTGAGAAGGAAATTAGGAAAACAATCCCATTCACAACAAACTCCAAAACTGTTAAATGTATTCGAATAAATCTAACCTGGGAAGTGAAGGGTTTACATTATAGAAAACTCAAGGCACTGGAAAAATAAACTGAAGAAGATGCTGGAATATGGAAAGAACTCCTATGTGCATGGATTGGTAGGATAAATACTGTGAAAACTGCAATCCTACCAAAAGCAATCTACCAATTAAATGCAAAAGCCATTAACATTTCAACACACTTTTTGCTGAATTTTTGAAAAAAAATTCAAATTTCATATTGAAACAACAACAACAAACCCAGGATAACCAAAATAACAGTGAACAATAAAATAATTATTGGAAGCATTGCCTACCCTGATCTCATACTGATCTCACTATAGTGATAAGAACAGTTTGTTACTGGCATAAAATCTGACACTCTGATCAGTGGAATATAACTGAGGACCCAGATTTAAATCAAACTGGTTTTTGACAAAGGTGTCACATATGCACACAGAATTTTAAAACAGTAACTGGTGCTGATCAAACGTATATCCACCTGTAGAAGAATGGACTAGATCTCTATGTTTCACCATGCACAAAACTCAGCTCCAAATAGAGCAAGTACCTCAGTCTAAATCTTGTTGCCCAGAATAAGATAGAGGGGAAAATAGGGACTATACAGGAACTTATAAGTACAAGGAAGGACTTTCTCAACAGGACACCAATAATGCAAGAATTAAGTCCAACCATTGACAAATGGCACCCCAAGAAACTAAAGACCTTATGTACAGAAAAGGTCACCATCATTTGAGTTAAGAGGCAATCTACAGAATGGAAAAAAAAAATCTTTGCCTGCTATACCTCTGACAGAGGGCCAGGATCTATAATATACAAAGAATTCAAAATGATAACTATTAAAGGCTTGGAGGGATGACTGCTATTGCAGAGGACTGAGGTTCCATTACCAGTATCCACATGGCTGCTAACAACCATCCATAACTCCAGTCCAAGGGGAATCTGCTACCCTCTTCTGACCTCCACAGGACTGGAATGATATGGTTGCACATACCAACCAGTATACTCACATACATTAAATGTAAATAATAAATAAAATATTTAAAATACAAGCTATACATTAAAATCCAGTTAAAGATTGGAGCAGTGAGCTGAACAGGGAGTTCTCTAAAGATTAAATGCAATAGGGCTGGAGAGATGGCTCAGTGGTTAAGAGTGCCAACTGCTCTTGCAGAAGACCCGGGTTCAATTCCCAGCACCCACATGGTGGCTAAGAACTATCTTTAACTTGGGTTCTGGGGAATTTGACACCCTCTTCTGACCTCCACGGCATTGCACAACACAGGTGCACCAACCTACATGCAAACAGTACACTCATGCACATAAAAAATAACAAATAAAGAAATATAAAAAAGCATTAAATGCAAATGGCTGAGAAATACTTTAAAAATATTCAAAATCTTTAGTCATCATGAAATCCAGATTGAAACCAAGTTGACATTTCTTCTTACCCATCTCAGATTGGCCTGGATAAAACACACACACACACACACACACACACACTCTTGCACAAGGACAAATGCTGTAAATTATGTGTAGATAAGGCAACTCTTATCCACTGTTGCTGGCTTGAAAGTTGGAACAACCACTCTGGAAATCAATGTGGAGATTCTTCACAAAGGTAGAAATATATATACCATTTGATATATGGGCCCACTGTTGGGTCTATACCACAAAGACTCCTTATCCTAATCCAGAAATACCTGTTCAGTGATGTTCATTGCTGCCCTTTTCATAATAGCCAGATTAGAAACAACCTAGCTGTCTATCAGTGGATGGCACTAATGGACTACTGAATATTATTCTATTCTTTTAAAATGATATTATGAGATTCACAAGTAAGTAGATGGAACTGCAAGCAATCATCCTGAGTGAGGTAAACCAGAGTCAGAAAGGCAAATATCCTACGTTATCTCTGATAGCTTGAGGTTAGCTTTGAAATAGTAGCTATGCACGATTCAACTGAGCAATCCATATAGGTCAGGAAACTAAGACAATATATAACAAGATATAACAATATATGAAAAATATAACAACAAAAATGGCCAGGGGTTCATGTCTTTAATAAGGGTAGGAGAATGTGGTGATATTAATGATGAAATGGAAATAATAGAGTTGAAAGTGTTAAATGTGAGGAATGAGAAGGTAATGCAGAAGAGGGAGTATGGGGAATTCATTTAGAAAAATCTGTATGGAAATATACCACTATAGAAGCTCTTTAATATATTTATATTTACATTATAAAGCATGATTAAAATAATTACCTTATGGTAGGGAAATACTGCCCTATTAGATTAGACTATTAAATAAAAGCCCATCCAGTAATACCTGACTCCCTATTTTGAAGCTGTTGACTAGGATCCCCATAGACGCTCAATCTATGCTGGCCATTTCATCCATTATTTGTTACCCACAAGAACTCAACAGTAAGACCTTATTGTTGAAGGTACTACTTACATGAGCAGTAGAACAAACAAGGAAATATCAATTCTGTTCTGACTACCATTCATAATAGTTAAAGTTGCTATACATACTACTGGAAGAAAACGCTAATCACCATCCCTGTCCAGCTGGGAATCCTGTGAGCCTGGCAATTTATGCCCACCAACAACAGTGGCATAAGTAACCAGCTATTTTATAGTTGGATTTAAGGTCCACTTCAAAGGATGGAGCCCATACTGGACATTGGTATCTAGCAGTCTGTGGCTAGATAGGAGATAGGTCACACGTAAATAGATATAGCACTAAAATGACTCCTTGATTCCTTACAACTTATGGTTATATCATAGATTAATGCAAGTCCTTTTTTGTCTTTTTGAGACTGGGTCTCCCAGTAGCCCCTGCTGTCTGAGAACTCACTATGTAGACCAGGCTGTCTTTGAACTCAAAGAAATTTGCTTCCTTCTGCCTCCTGTGTTGCTGGGATTAAAGGGATGTGCCACCACTCCCAGCTAATGCATCTCTTTTTTTTCTTCTTTTAAATTTATTTTTGTTATTAAACTATTTCCATACATCATACATCATTTCTCAGTCAAATTTTTAGTCACTTCCATTTCCATGCCCCCGACCTCACCTGAGTCCCTGCACTCTGCCACACATGTCTTGCATCTTATTTACCAAGTCTTTCCAGAGTTTGGTTTCGTTTTTTGTTTTATTTTTTTGTTTTTTTTTCTTTCTTTTCCAAAGCAGAGGCTTATTGTTTTGGGGAGAACTTCACTATTTCAGTCTTTTTTTCCCACAGTTCTTTTGTTGTTGTTGTTCTCTCCAACTTGATATATATATATATATATATATATATATATATTACCCCTGCAGTTGGAGGATTTTCTTTCTTTTCTATTTCTTTTTCTTTCTTTTCTTTCTTCTTTCTTTCTTTCTTTGCCCAAAAGTGTCATGTTTTTCCCCAAGGAAGTGCTCGAAGGTTCCTCCTTGGCAAGCCCAAACAACCATCAATCTTGCCCCTTGCTCCACACTTTAGTACCTCTTAACTCTCAGCAGAGAGGCTTTTTTATCCAGTAGATAGTAATTAACAGAGACCCACAACTGGCCTACATGAGAGAACAAGAGGCTAAAGATTAATTCTTTTATAGGACACCTATATCAAACTTCTGCCTCTCAAAGATCAGATATCATTGAGGAAGAGGTGGGCAGAACAATTGTCATAACCAGAAGCAGTGGATGGCCATGGGGAAACAGAGTTTGCCAGACAGCTTGGCAGTGGCTCATATGAGCTCATAGTGATGGTGACAGCTTGCACCAGTCACTTGTCAATTCAACTCACACAAAATCCTACCATAGACATGGGGAAATGGGTAAAAATCTCCAATCCAACCTGAGGAAATAATAGAGTGTATGAAAATACGAGGGTTGTTTACTAAGGGGGACAGAAAGAGGAGGGGAATTAAATATTGTGAAAATTTATCTTATCGGATATGAGATCTCCTGAGCCAGCTGAAGCATGCAGGTACCCCCCTCCCACCACACCACCAACTAGATTAAAGAAGCATCTAAAGGAGGCAAGCAAACAAAGCCAGGCTCAAACCACAGTGAAGAAGATTTAAGGACTTACATTGGAGATACAGAGCAAGGAGAAGCCCTATCTGACCAAAGAAGAACACGAAGAAGAGACAAACATGGGACAAGGGGCAGGATAAATCGCTACAAATCCTACCAACAGCTTTGGAAGATTCCTTAAGCTGGGATCCCTCGGGGGATGACCGGGACACAGATATCAGGAAACACTGGGAACTATACTTAAAGAACTTACAACATTATAAAGAGCAAATCAAAGAAAATTAAGAAAAGATAAATGAAAATCAAGAAGGAACCTAAAGAGAGAATTGACAAACACTGCGTAAGGAAAGTGGATAACTTGAAAAGATTCACATGCTGAAAAAGATAAGGAAACAACCAGCAAAGCACACGAGAGCTACAGGAAGAGATTGAGAAGCTCCAAAAAGAAGTAGAAATACTAAAGAAATCAGAAGAGGAAATGAAAAAGGAAATCAAACACTCATCCAATCAAGAGGAAAGGAATGGAAAAAGCCTCAGAAGCAGAATGGAGGAAGCAGAACAAAGAATATCAGACTGGAAGATAACACAGAACAACTAAAAACCTAAAGGAAAGATTATGAAAAATTTAAAAATACACAAAAGTGGAACAACCAGGAACTGTGGGACACTGAAGAGATCAAACCTCCACATCATAGGAATAGAGGAAGGAGAAGAATCTCAAGAGAATGGTATTGATTAGATCTTCAGCAGAATAATAGATGAAAACTTCCCTAGACTAAAAGAAAGACAAACCAATACAAATACAAGAAGCACATAGAACTCCAAACAGACAAGATCAGAAAATAAACTCTCCATGCCACATCATATTTAAAATGCTAGACACCCCAAACAAAGATAAAATCCTTAAAGCCACAAGAGAAAAACAAGTGACCTATAAGGGGAAACCTATCAGAATTACAATTGATTTCTCAATGCAAACTATGAAAGCAAGAAAAACCTGGAGCAAAGCATTCCCAGTGTTAAAGACGCCAACCCAGGTTACTGTACCCAGCAAAAATGTCAAGTATAGTTGAAGGAGAGAGAAAAACCTTCCATGACATAAACAAGTTGTAAGAATACATGTCTGGAAAACCAACCCTTCAGAGAATACTTGAAGCAATTCAAAGGACAGAAGAAAGGAGTAACCAATCTCAGGCACCTAGAAAGAGAAATCAATAAAGCATAACTGCAGAAGTAGAAACCTAAACCCAAACCAAAAATGGATAATAAAGCAAAAGGAAGCAATACAAACCTATAAGTCATAACCTTTAAATATTAATGGACTAAACTCCCTAATCAAAAGACATAGACTGGGAAATTGGATTAGGAAGCAGAAGCCATCGATATGCTGTCTACAAGAAACACATCTTAAATTCAAGGACAGGCACCACTTTAAAGTGAAAGGATGGGAAAAAATATTCCAAGCAAATGGTACCAAAAATAAAGCAGGTGTTGCTATTTTAATATCAGACAAATTAGACTTCAAAGTAAAAGAAATCAGAAGAGACAAAGAAGGCCATTAATTTTTTATCAAAGGAACAATTCACCAAGAAGATTTCATAATTATGAATATATATGCCCCAAACTCTGGTGCACCAAACTTTATAAAGATAATTCTCCAGGCCCACAAGTCACATACTAACCCCAGTACACTCATAGTAAGGGGTTTCAATACCCCACTGAGACCTTTGGATAGGTCAACAGGACAAAGAATAAAGAGAGAAATTTGAACTGAATGATATGATACACCAAATGGACCTCATAGACCTCTACCAAATATTCCGCCCTAATACCAGAGAATACTCTTTCTACTCATCACCACACGGAACATTCTCCAAAACCGACCACATACTGGGACACATAAGAAACCTCCACAAATACAAAAAGATTGAAAGAATTTCATGCATTCTCTCAGACCACAGTGCAATAAAGCTCAACATCAACACCAAAATAAGCCCTACTGCCTACAAGAACACATGGAGACTAAACAACACACACACACATGAATAATGAATGGGTCAAGGAAGAGATAAAGAAAGAAATAAAAGCATTCCTGGAACTGAATTACAATGACAATACAACACAACAAAACCTATGGGATACCTTAAAAGCAGTCCTAAGAGGGAAGTTTATAGCCCTGGTTGCCTACATTAGAAAAACAGAAAGATCACAAGTGAATGATCTAACACTACAGCTAAAGCACTTGAGAGGCAACAAGAGATGAACCCTAAACAGAACAGACAGGAAGAAATAAAAATCAGAGCAGAAATCAATGAAATAGATACAAAGAAAACAATACAAAAAAATCAATGAATCCAAAAGTTGATTCTTTGAAAGAATAAACAAGGTAGATAGACCTCTAGCCCAGTTAACCAAAAGAAAGAACAACTCTAAATCAATACAATCCATGATGAAAAGGGAAATATCACAAAAGACAAGGAAAAGATCCAGAAAATCATATGGGAATATTTCAAAAACCTATACTCTACCAAGTTTGAAAACCTAGAAGAAATCGATGAATATCTGAAATCCTGGGAATCACCAAAGCTCAACCAAGAAGAGACTGACAGCTTAAACAGACCCATAATACATGAAGAAATTCAAGATGTAATAAGAAATATCCCAACTAAAAAAAGCCCAGGCCCAGACAGTTTCACAGCAGAATTTTATAAAACAATTCAAAAAGACCTACACCATTATTACTGAAACTGTTTAGAAGGATACAATCAGAGGGAATTCTCCCAAATTCCTTCTATGAAGCTAGCATCACTTTATCACCAAAACCAGGCAAAGATACAACTAAAAAGGAGATTTATAGACCCATCTCCCTAATGAATACAGATGCCAAAATTCTAAACAGGATACTGGCAAATCGCATACAGACCCACATCAAGAAGATCATCCATCATGACCAAGTTGGATTCATACCAGAGATGCAGGGATGGTTCAACATACGAAAATAAACACCATCAAACACATAAATGCAATGAAAGACAAAAAACACACCATCATCTCAATTGATGCTGAAAAATCTTTTGACAAAATCCAGCATCCCTTCATGCTTAAAGTCCTAGAAGGAATTGGACTGGAGAGATCATTCCTCAATGTAATCAAAGCCATATACAGGAAACCCACAGTCAATATCATCCTAAATGGGGAAATGACAGAAACATTCCCTTTAAAGGTAGGAACTCAGCAAGGCTGCCCCCTGTCACCACTCCTCTTCAATATAGTGCTTGAAACACTTGCTAGAGCAATAAGGCAAGAAAAGGAAATTAAAGGA
>VZQC01012814.1:211456-336096 GCA_009823505.1 Rhizomys pruinosus
ATATATATATATATATATATATATATATATATCATAGATATATCCAAAAATATATTGTCATCAATTATATATATTTAACTATATTCTATTTATCTCAACAATACAATAATTTTATATACCTGAAATAAGGGAATAAATATAGTACATGACTCAATTTAATATCTATGCTCTTTACTGAGACAAATGGATTTTGAAGGTTTTTTTTAAATAAAAATTTAATTGGCTCATTCAGACATCAGCCTACTATCACTTTATCCTAAAATCCTGAAAATAAATCTTTTGATATATAATCCAAGTGTTGTTTTAAAAACAACCACAAAGCCTGGCTTAAATATGAATAGTTCTAGAAGCTCATGGGGCCATGAGCTTCTTCATAGAGCTAAAAAAATCTTTAAGTTCACATGGAAAAACAAAAGGTCCTGGATATCCAATGCAACCCTGAGCCCAAAGAGTAATGGAGGGGGAATTATTGTACCAAACTTCAAACTACATTAGAGGGACATAGTCATAAAAAACATCCTGGTTTTAGCACAAAGCTAGACCCATAGATCAAAGGAACAAAACCGAAGATCCAAACGTGAGCACATGCAATTTCAGCCACCTCATATTTGACAAAGGGGCCAAGAGGAATCAATGGATGAAATGCAACATCTTCAGCAAATGGTGTTGACAAAACAGGATCACCACTTATAGAAGAATAAAATTAAACTCCTTCCTCTCACCCTGTACAAAAGTCAACTCCAAATGGATCAAAGCCTTCAAGTTGAAACCTGAAACTATGAAAATGAGAGAATAAAACATTGGCAGTAAACAAAACATAAGGTAGGCATGGGAAAAGACTTTCTGAATGAGATGGCAGCTGCACAGGAAGTAAAGTCAACAAATGGCAAGTAGGACCTTATAAAGCTCAAAAACTTCTGTACATGGAAAGAAACAATCAAATAAGTGAAGAGAAAACCCACAGAGTTGGAGGAAACTTTCAACAGTGTTACACCTGACAGAGTATTAGTATCCATAGTATATAAACTAATCAAAAAACACAGGAGGAAGAAAATAAATGACCCACTCAAAAGATGGAGTGAAGAGCTGAACAGAAACTTCACAATTGAAGAAGATGGCTGAGAAACATCTTAAAAATTGTACAATTTCACTAATAATTAAGGAAATGCAAATTAAAACCACTTTCAGATTTTATTTTACTCCAGTAAGTCTGGCTATGATCAAGGAAACAAAGCATACCAAAAAGTGAAGAGGTTGTGGGGGAGAACACTCATCCACTGCTGTCGGAATGCAAACTCATGCAGCTCCTATAGAAAGCAGTGTGTAGAACTCTTAAAAAAGAGTCAAAATGAGCCTACCACCTGACCCAGTCATACCACTCCTGGGTATATAACCACAAGACTCATCCTACTGCAGAGATACATGCACATCCATGTTTATTGCAGCTCTCTTCACAATAGCTAAGAGCTCGAAGGAACCCAAGTGTCCCTCATCTGACAAGTGGATAAAGAAAATGTGTTACATTCTATGTAGAGGTAAAGCAAGATGACACCATGAACTTTACAGGTAAATAGATGGAACTAGAAGCAATTACTCTAAGTGAAGTAACACAATCCCAGAAAAAATGTCATATGGTCTCCCACATTTGTGGATCCTAAATCCAAATCTCTATTTGTAGGGCAAACTGAATAATTCTTTTTTTCTTTCTACTTTAGTAAATATAATACCTGATGTTACTCATCAACTTGCCATGTAATGTAAGAATGTAAAGTAATATTTTTTTCTTTTTTTGTAGAGTAATATTTTTCTTTACTGCATATAACTCTACTGTTAAAATATGAATCACAAAACATGTTTTAGTATTAAGCTATAATTTATTTTCATATGTAATAATTTTGGTATATGTATGGCATGTATATATACATATTTTTAAGTGATACTAATTAGAAGGAGCAACAACAAAAAGACTGGGTCAAAGAATTGACTAAAACAGTAAACTTATACCCTAAACAATAAACTTCTTCAGTGAAAAACTTGGAAAAAGACAGAGAAAAAGATGCAAGACATGTAAGGCATGATCTCTGGTGGGGTAGGGGATAAGCAAAGAGGAATGGATCTAAATTTGACTAGAAATGTTGTATGGGGGGCTGGAGAGATGGCTCAGTGCTTAAGATCACCTACTGCTCTTGCAGAGGACCCAGGTTCAATTCCCAGCACCCACATGGTGGCTAACTATGTATCAGCTTTAAGCTGGGCATGGTGGTGCTTGCTTTAAAGAAAGAAAGAAAGAAAGAAAGAAAGAAAGAAAGAAAGAAAGAAAGAGAGAGAGAGAGAGAGAGAGAAAGAAAGAAAGAAAGAGAGAGAGAAAGAAAGAAAGAAAAGTAATGTGGTATGAAGTGCAGAAAACTTCAATAAAAAAATCTATGAGTAGTTCTTATATATATATATTTTTTTATGTAAAAGAAAAACTGAACCAAAATGTATAACTGGTTGTAATTCAGTTTTTCAAAAACTTGAAATCTATGAAAAATTGAAACAAGTGTTAATGTAAAATAAATGAAATAACTAATTTGCATATTGATATTTGGTGTGATCATAGTGACAACCTTTCTGAATAGTAAAATTAATTTCACACCAAATGAATTATCATAGAATTTTCTGTCCATTCAATATTTGTCATTACCCTGCAATAGAATTTTCAACAGAAAGAAGGCTTAGTATCAATGATTATTTAATCTTTATTACCATGTGATGCATTTATTGAGAAACAAAATTTGAGGAATTGTTGCACAGACTTGTCCTCTGTCTATCAAGTGATACTGGCAAGCTATAGACAGATACCTTCTTCCCAAGTCTGGTTGTACTCGCTTATTCAGATCATAAAACTTGACTGTTGAAAAGGAGCAGCTACACAGCTACCCCACACAACCAGCCAATTACCTTGGTTGTACTAGGGAAGTGGGGAAAGGTATATAAGATGAGAATGCCATGAGATGAGCCCCTCTTTTGATTGACATTTCCTGTGACTATGGGAAGTCACAGGATCCAAGCTCATTCTTCTATAAATAGTTGCTCATCCATTGCTCTGTTAGTAAACTGAAATATACTCACTCAGATTTTCCAAACTGTGGTTTGTGGAAAACATATCTTCTTTTTCTATAGAGACAGAGGGAAGAGGGGACTCAATGCCCCCAGAAGGAATTCTAGTGACAGCAATGTTTACTGTAGTCTTTTAAAATACAGTGAGATTACATATGGCAAATAACATGGCACTGTGGAAATTTTTAATCAGCAGATTCACTAGCAAGGAAATATAGATCAATATTGTTCCAATTCATTTTATAGGTGAATAAGTAATTATTACTTAAAGAAACAAGCCCAAACAGCCCATGATCTTTTTAACTAGAAAATTAATACATATTTTAAATATATATTACGTATTATCTTTTTAACCACTGAATAAGCAAGCTACTAACAGTAAAAGAAGCCATAAATTAAAAATTCCAATTCCATTCTTAATTACTACAGAATTTGTGCACTTAAGCCAATTTGACCTAGCATTTTGAAAAGTCAAGCAGATGTTATTTACCCTGATAACTTCTTTCCTTTTTCACTTCTTTTCTGAATTTTTATAACTAAATAAAGAGAAACCATTAAATACACCAGGAGTCTTGACAATAAATTATTGTTTAATTAATAATTTTTAAGGAGCCACATTAGATTTCTATTAGAGTATCAAACTTCATGGCTTTTACGAAACATATTCTCTTTGAGGTTATTTGCTTAGTTGTATCATAAAACACAAAATATTAAATTTTCTGTTTACAGAACCAGAGAGATAGTAGTATTTATCAGTTGTGCCAAAAACAGTCAAATAATGTCTTTCAACAGTAAAACTCCTGGCAGTAACATGGTATCCTAGAACTAGAGAAAATATAATAGAGTCCACTAGATGGCTTATTTAAAGTCCAGAAAACTCAAATCACAACATTCTGTTCCAATTTAGTAATGTTATTAGATACTTAATTTTCTTGCACTTATCAGGGTACTTATTTCAGTGAACCATGCTACTCAGTTTCCAAGTTGTAAGAAACCACAGTGAGTGCTCATATTCTTTTTTAAATTATTTAAGTTTTATTTTTTAAATTATTTAAGTTTTATTTTATGTGTATGAGTAGAATGTCTACATGCATTTAAGTGCACCCATATCTGCAGAGGTCAGAAGGAGTTGGAGTCCTGGAACTGGAGTTATGGTGGATGTTATGCTAGTCCTGGTATTTGAATCAGGGCCCTCTTCAAGACCAGCCAGAGCTTTGAGCAGCAGAACCATCCCTCTAGCTCTAATGCGCATTCTCATATAGATCATATCTTTACTTAGATTATAGGGAATGTTTTAAGGTTAACAGGTGCAGCACTATATATTTGTCATCAAATGTTCAAATAGTATATAGGCCATAATTTTGTTCTTCTGAGAACATAGATTTTTTTGTATTATTTACTGAAATATATATATATATATATATATATATATATATATCCTAAGCTATAAAATAGAAAAAAAAATACGTTGCCTTACATAAATAAATTCAGTGATTCAGTGTTTATTTGGAGTAATTAAGTTGAAATTTCACAGGGAATATCTTTACAGACAGACTGTTTGAATGAGGGCTAGAGAGGTGGTACAACAGTTAAGAGCACTGGCTGCTTTTGCATGGAACATTGTTTTGAGTCCAGCATCCACATGGCAGGTAACAACTTCAGTTCCAGGGATATATTCCCTCTACTGACCTAGGAAACAATTGCATCACACTGGTACATTTATAAACCTGCAAACAAAACACTCCTACACATAAAATGCATCTCTCAACTCTTACCAGGAAAGCTTTTTCATGCAACAGACAGGGATGAACAGAGAAAGCCACAATTGGCAGAAGTGTATAAAATAAGAGATTCCAGAGAGCATGGTTTTGGGTAGAACTCCTATATTAAAATTCCCGCAAGGCTTAGAGACCATTGTGGAGAAGAGGTCTGAAAGATTGTAAACAGTCAGGGTTGGTGCATGATCATAATGAAAGTCTCCCAGGCCTCTGGGAACTTGTTCATATGAATGTACATCAGTAGTGACAACATGTGCAAGACACTTGATAACTCCGTCAGACAAAAACCCAGCTTAGAACTGCAGAAATGAGTAGGAAACCCACATATTAGCTAAGGGCCTATTGAAAGCTGGTTACTGCTGGGTGATGGAGAGTTGATCTTTAAGGGATTTACTCTAAGAGAGGTTATCTAGTCTCCAGTGAATAAATTGACACTGAAGGAAAGCTGTGTACACACATTTGACTCAATATGACAGAATGCATGAAATCAGGGAGGGTTATAGCAGGATGCATACAGAACCAGTATCTAAATATAGAAGCTAAGAACTGTCTTTAACTCAAGTTCCAGGGGAATCCGACAAACTCTTCTGACCTCTGTTGCATTGCATGACACGGGTGCACCAAGCTACATGCAGACAGTACACTTATACACATAAAAATAAATAAATAAATATATAAATAAATAAATAAATAAATAAATAAATATAAATATCTAAACTTAAAAGCAACTGAAAAATATACATGTTAGGTACAGTTGAAGTCTGAAGTCTTTTTTTCATAGAATGTTCATTTTAGTCATATATATATATTAAATTATTCTAATAATATGCATATAATATTTATTCATGGAAATATAATCAAAACATAATCTAGGTAAAATTTTGGAAAGCTTCCTATTAAGATAGATTTTATAATGGCATGCTCTGCAAATCAGTATAATTACTGGTTCAATGTTTCATAAAATTCTCAAGACCCTTAGAAGTGTGATGATAAAATTTTTCTGGCCAGTATATAAGCATGTGAATCTTAATTTCATTCATTTAGTCAAAAAGACAGACAGATAGACAGACACAATTTTAACACAGCATTATCAAAATTTTATTCCATATCCGTTTCCTCGTTCTGCTAAAGAAATTATCAGAAACTCAATGGTGTTGAAAAATCAACTTTTTTTCAATCACTGTACCAGAGGGCACAGTATAAAATAAAAAATGTGTTCACAGGGCTGCTCCTGTCATCTTCTAGAGAGGGTTGTCAATGTGAGGCTCTTGCCTCTTTCTGCAGTCTCTGGTTCAACAGTCACTAACTCTATCATCTTATTGTCAAAAAATTTCTATAAATACAGAATATGTATGTAGAAATAATCTGACAGTATCAAGAACATTAATTTGCAGTTGGAGAACAACCTCGTCATATTTCTCCTTGTTCTATGGGGGGGAAGGCAAGAAAGTCTCTCATATCAGAACCTTTGTGGCACCTAGAAGGTAAGTTTCATTAGGACTCATTATAACTAGTTGTTACATGTAGGATCCACAGAGGGGTTCGATGTTTATGGCAATCTGAGGCTTTTCTTCCTTTGAATGTTCAGACGGGTCAGAGCCTTTCAGTTGCCAACTTTTTGTACATCCGACCAATGAAAGCTGTAATTTTTCTTTTCGTCAGCAGGGCCGTATAAGTTTTGGTGAACCGTTTTTCCTGTTGGGAACAAGCAAATCTTTTCCCATAGTATGGTTTTAAGATTTAGAATTGCAAGGGTTTGACGAAAGGTTTCATGTCTTTCTGTATCCCCCCCTTTTTTTTTTAGCGTATGAGTCTCCGTTAGAAGACAGTTGTATTATACATAACTATAGGGTGGAGTCAAGGCACAGATTTCATTTCAAATTCACTCATAATTCCATGTTTGTTTTATGGTGACTAGATATATTGTTAACTTTGGGAAGCAAAACTTAAATTTTTTATTTAAATCATCTTAAAGAGAATGCTACAAAGGTGATACTGTACACAGAGAAATTAATAGAGAACATTTGTATGTGTCAATCCAACGTATTACTCCTACATAGTTATTTCTCAGATTTTATGTAAAGAATTGTGTTCATTCATATCATGGCAACAGACGAATAATCTAATATTTTCCCATATTAATTCATTGATCATTTTACTAGTCCCCAACTGAAATTGGAGACATGATTTTAGGAGGTAATCTCTTATACAAACCGGGTTAATAAACTGCTTTTCTTTAATTGGCTAACATAGACATGGGAACTTGTGGATGGGTTTACGGTCTCTGTTCAGAAACCTAAATTATAATACTAAAGTCCTAGGGCTATGCACTCAGGCAAAATATATTACTGAAGAGCTCTGATTCGAATCAGCAATGGATTGTTTTACCGGGTGAAAGATGATATGGCCAGGGGATACCAAGGCCCCACAAATAGGTATAAGGCCCTTTGCACTCTAGTTTGGAATCCTGATTACTAGTGCAAGGTAGGATGTGCAAAAGAACCACTGGCTGCCGAGAGACCGATGACATTAACAGTGGGAGAGGATTAATAAATATTGAGACCCACGATCGAAAGTGTACAGATTGGCCTACCTGGAAATGCCAGAGATGTTACCATAAGGCACTAAGACCAAAAGAAACATACTGGGTCTTCTCTGAGATCAAGCAAGGACTCCCGTCGAGCAGACACAGTCTATACCTCACCTATGCTGGAATACTGTGCAGCAGAGGGCGAGCCATGTGCCTGTGATATCTCAATCTAATTTGGTATTGGCTCCTCCTTGGAGAGAATAACCACATGGCTTGTGCCACAAGTTAAATCCTCTACATGGCTAGGAGTGATGTTATAGAGCCACAGTAAGACCCTGTGCATTCCCCCCCATAGTTAACTGAGGAGGGAGAATATGTTGAATTCTTGGATTAACATATCCAATCAACATTTTTTGTCTAGGCTAAAGTAAACCTACCATAGACTATTAGTGCTTGCTTTAAATACCTAATATAATCGATGCTTGTCTTCATTAGGTAGGATCGAAAGCTTAGTCCTGGACAAAGTGATCACGCCAATGAAAGAAACAGCAGAATTGACCAGGGTCCAACAATCTCCGAGAGAGTGGACTGTATTTACCTTCATCCACCTTGCCCCTTTTTCTAAGTCTAGGGAACAACCTGCAGAAGATGGGCATAGGTATAAATGTAAAGGGCTGCGATTGGGGAGAGTGAATTAGGTAGAAAACTAACAGCAAGTAGTACGGACACTCATATTGATCAACGTTGATTGAACAACAACCTGTCAACCCCCCACTGAATGGTGGGGCTTTAGGCGGTTTTATAAGCACACAGACCTGCGAGTAAGGTTTTGCAATGAAGATAGCTTTGTATTATGGATTAATCACGTAATACTAAACATCGAAGAAAGAAAAAAAAAAACTGAAGAGAAAGATGCAGGACACGCTCACCAATATGGCAGAATGCTCATGATATGGGAGATGGAGGTGGGCGGGGTGGGAAGGGAAAGGAATAAGCCTTGAAAATGAAAAAAAAAAAAATAATGAAATGCACAAAGTATAAATGAAAACTACAATTAAAAAAATTAAAAAAAAAAAATAAAAATAAAAAAAAAAACAAAAATTAGAAATATTCAAAAAAAAAAAAAAAAAAAAGACATAATTTAAACATAATAAATGAATCCCATTTATTCTGTATATGGAAAGTAACCTTTTCCTCAGATTCTAGGAGAACTCTTTTGATGGTTGGAAGATTTTCAAATTCATGTATTTACAAATATGTGTTTTCATTGTCATTTATGTAGCTTAAGATGTTATCATTGTTACATTAGTAACCTTTGCACTTTTTGTTCTCGTTTGTTATTACGCTACTGCACGGCCCTCCTGGATCCTTTTTTTATTTCTTTTTTATTTTTCTTTTCTTTCTTCCTGATGTGTTTGATTCATGCTGTCATGTCTGCACTGAGGTTTGTGCACTCGTGTCGTGCAATGCCGTAGTCAGAGCGGTCCGACGCGGGTCTCCGCGGCTTCCCCTGGACCGTGAGTCCGCCTGACTTGGGCGTTTTTCAGCCGCCATGTGGGTGCTGGGGATCGAACCCGGGTCCTCTGTACGAGCGATCGGCGCTCTTAACCGCTAGGCCATCTCTCCAGCCCCCAAAGGCACTAATTCTATTTAATCATGTTGACTCCACTGTGCAGTTGTTCCCTACATTTTTCCAATTATACCTTAAGTATACATTTCTAAACACCTCGCATAGACAACACAACCATGGTTTGGGAATTCCAAACCTCATATGTATTCACTTATGAAAATTCTTTAATGGAAATTGCTATAAGTTTTTGAAAATTAAGCGTATATTTAAGTGTACTCCTTTACTTTACCTCCAAATCACTTACCATTCATCAGGTCCCTCTAACAAAATTTCTATGCTTTTTAAAACAGTATAGTAAAAAGAAGATACAGATCTGAATCAAAATTTACCATACATTCAATGCCAACTTACTGCCACTGAGTACTTGAAATTTGTGTATTAAGTGGTCGTTGACTTGAGTGCACAGAGCTTAGATCAGGGAATTCCCAGGACCATCTGAAGCTCAGGTAGGAGCCGGGTGCTTCAGCCAGGCAGATTGTTGGATAATTCTGGGTTGTTGGATAATTGTTTCATTGGTTTGTTGGATAATTGACTCATTGTCTTGTGTGGCTGTGAGAGAAAAATCACCCTGCTAGCTGGTATAAAATGTGGGCCTGTTGCCACTGTGAGACTTGAGTGCACAGAGCTTGGATGGGGATTTCCCAGGACCACCTGAACCACAGAGTACCAGGGAACAGGCTAAGGGAATTGCTGAGGGAGTGTCCAAGTGGATTTTTTTGGAGAACCTTCAGAACAGAAAGGGAAGAGTGAGTTAGACTTCCAATATATAAACAAAATTGAAAGCCTGAAACCTAGACAAGTCAACACTCCATAAACAAGGAGAGAAAAAAAAAATGAAGGCATCTGAAGGAGGCAAGCAAAGCAAGGCTTCAGCACAGTGAAGAGGCATTTGGGATTTGCACTGGAATAAAGGCAAAAAGGGAAACCCACATCCCAAGGACATGACAAAGGGACAATATGGGAAAGGGGCAGGATAATTCCACACCAAGCTATACCAACCCTGTGGAAGACTCCTACAGTGGGATCCCCTGGGGATGGTCCAGGAAACAGATCTTAGAGTAACAATTGCAGACATATTCAAATAAATCAAAAAATATGAAGAACAAGTCAGAGAACTAAGGAGAGAGAATGCAAAACTCAAGAAGGACCAAGAGGGAGAGAATCACAAACTTCAGAAAGAACTAAAGGGAGAGAATGACAAACTTCAGAAGAACTAGAGGGAGAGAATGACAAGCTCTGGAAGGAAGTAGAAACAGTGAAAATGGAAACCAATCAGTGAATCAAGGAGCTACAGGAAGAAATTGAGAAGCTCCAAAAGGAAGTGGAAATACTAAAGAAATCATAGGATGAAATGAAAAAAGAAATCAAACACTCATCCAATCAAGAGGGAAGGAGTGGAAAAAGCCTCAGAAGTAGAATAGAGGAAGCAGAACAAAGAATATCAGACCTGGAAGATAACAGAACAACTAAAAAGCTCAAGTAAAGATTATGAAAATTTAAAAATACACAAAAGAGGAACCACCAGGAAATGTGGGACACTATGAATAGAGCAAACCTCTGCATCATAGGGACAGAGGAAAGAGAAGATCCCAAGAGAATGGTATTGATCAGATCTTCAACAGAATAATAGGTGAAAATTTCCCCAAACTAAAAAAAGACAAACCCATACAAACACAAGAAGCACATAGAACTCCAAACAGACATGATCAGAAAAGAAACTCCCCATGCCATATCATAGTTAAAACATAAAAATTTTAAATTTAAAAGTTTTAAAATATCAGAATAACAAGGGACAGTTAAATGTATATCTAAAAATTAAAATGCACTTATTAAAAAAACAGATACTTATCATTGCTATACTTTGGATTAATGTACAATTTGTGTTCGCATTTGTATATCTCCTTTTCTGCCTAATTCTCAATGGAAATATGCACAATTGTCATTCTTTTCAGAAAAAGAAATGCCTTCTTAAGTTGGATATTTACTCCAGGATGCTCACAGAAAGGAGCAACACTACAAAGAAAACATGCAGGAGTCAATAACTAATTCTGAAGACTAATAATTGGTATTTTAACTTATCTTCTCATGCATCTGAAGTTATGATTTGTGTTGGATTTCAGAAATACTCTATTTTAGTAATTTCAGTAGTGTATTTTTTTTAAAAAAAATTTAAAACTTTGAAAAAATTATTTATTATGTGTGTGAGTGTACTGTCTGCATGTATGTTGGGGCACCCATATCCTGCAATGCCGTGGAGGTCAGAAGAGGGTGTTGAATTCCCCTGGAACTGGAGTTAAAGACGGTTCTAAGCCTCCATGTGGGTGCTGGGAATCGAACCCAGGTCCTCTGCAAGAGCAGTTGGCGCTCTTAACCACTGAGCCATCTCACCAGCCCCTCGATAGTATATTTTATATACAATATTTTTATATTTATCTCACTTTCCTTTACTTGAATTTATCAAAGGTAAATCTAAAAATGCAGTATTAAATTCATTTGGCCAATTCTCATAAAATTAAACTGTTAATCATAAGAATGACAACTATATAACCAATGCCTTTGCTTATATTAATATAATTAATGTTCCTATAAAACCTTTATAAATACTTAACGAAGAATTCTACTTCAAATTTTATTTTAATTATTTGAAAATAAATTATTTCTAACTTTAAAAGCAATAAAATTGAATTTTTTTGAAAAAATAGATATCATTAATCAAAAAGCTATACTTTTGTATCAATTCATGATATAGTCTATTCAATAAATATATGAATGAGTGGTCATTATGATGGAAGTAATGATTCTGCAGTAGAGTCTGATCCTGAATACTACACTTAAAATTATGGCTATAGAGTTTTAATAAAGTTATTCAGAAAAGAGAAAAATTGTAGAGAATATATACCAGTCATGTTGTTAAAATTATATTTTTCCAAATTTTTCAGAAAGTACAGCAGAGGAAATGTTCTGTTCTTATTATAAGATGTAAATATTTGCTTATTATGAAGAAACACACTTCAATTAGGCAAGCTTATTATAACATAGTTTAATGTACATTTCTGTTCTGGTTTGTCTTCAAATGCTGTGATGAAACACTCTGACCGACACCAACTTGGGGAGGAAAGGGTTCATTCAGCTCAGATCTCCTGGGTCACAGTTCATCACTCAGAGAACCCAAGGCAGGAACTCAGGGCAGGAACCTAGAGGCAGGAGCTAAAGCACAGGCCATGGAGGAATGCTGTTTACTGGCTTGCTCCCCTGGCCCATGCCCAGCCTACCTTCTTATAAGGTACACAACAACCTGCCCAGGGTGGCACCACCCATTGTGGGCTGGGCCCTCCCACACTGCCCAGCAATCAAGATAATACTCCACAAACCTGGCCACAGGCCAGTCCAATGGAGCCAATTCTCCAATTGAGGCTCCCTCAACCCAGGTGGGTCAAGTTGACACTAAAGCTCCCCAGCACAATGTCAAATATAATTTAATGACTTAATGAAAATTCTGTCCTCTGCTGTGTCTTTTGATTCCTTTTAAAGATTTTTTATAGAATTTTCCCACGGATCAGGGTAGAAAAACTACAAGAAAGTCCTCTGAAATTGGAGAGTGACGTGTAGCATTATTCTCTGTTATCTGGGATAAGGTGAAGATACAAGGGAGGATGTAAGGGAAATCTTGACTTCATGAATCATTTCTAGTGGGCCATCTTCCTCTGGGTGCATCTGGGGTGGTGGCTGGTGAAGGAAGCTTAGACAATTTGGGAGTGTTGGTTGACTGTGCCATTTTAAGCACAGAAGATTCAAATTCACTTAGACCTCTATTGCTAACTCAATGCCCAGACCTGGGCTACCTCTTAAAACTAATGTCATTTATCTATATGAATCATTTGGGACATTCTTTTTCAAACATATGTCTACACAATTAAACTTTAAGAAACAAATATAATGTGCAATGACAAAAAGTTAACAATTTTAACATATATAGCTCTTTTCAATATCCTTTTCTATATGGTATATGAATGTATTCATGTGAGTGTGTACAAATATGTGCAAGTGTATACACAATATACATTCATGTGGAGGCCTGATGTTGGTGTCAGATGTCCCCTGCACATTGTTTTGAGACAGAGTCTATCACACTGGAAACAAATCTAAAAGGAACTTAATCTTTGATGCCTCATTTCTAAAAAATTGAGAAAATACATTGTTATTATTGATGTCTCACAATCTGTAGCATTTAAATATGGTAGCCTGCAGTCTATTAGATATTGTCTGATTTCATAGATTTATTAGTCACTGCTATGTTATATTGACTCCACAAATCTTTGTAAAAAGCACTGCTGTGTGCACTTGTGTATCTCAGTATGTTTGTGTGAATAAACTAAGCATATATATATATATATATATATATGTATATACATATATATAGTAGAGATGTAAGAACCATACACACTCAGGCATTCAAATAAAAGCTTAGGTTGCATTTTAAAACCTTGAATTTTTACAAACTATGTCATTATAGAATTAAATTGCATAGTATAATCTCTTTTGTTAAAGATAAGCCTACAGCAAATGCCATAGCCATTTGATTTCAGCCATTTAGATTCAGCTATAATAGTATAGGGAACTCATGATAGTTGGCAATGTCCTGCAGTGTGAGAAGAAATTGAAATGCACAGGAGGGTAAGTGACTTTTGGGTACTCACACAGTCACTGCCTAACACTGGGGATGACAACTGTCAGGTCTCAGATCTCTACTAAGTTCACCAGATCACGATCATTTACACAGTGGACTTCAAATGTTAGAAACCCTTTAAAGTCCCTGTTTGAACAAACCGTATTCTCCAACAGTTCCTTTCAAAGAATAATGCTAGAATCCTCAAATACCTCAGAGACTTGCTTTTTAGAAGAGCAAATCTAAAATGTCGGGTATAGTGGATGAGAAGGTCTGGCTGTAATATCCTGGGGTTTGCCCTAGTTATTTACAACTTGTCTAGACTGAAACATGTACTTATGTACGTTACTTACTTTTAACTCTACTTTCAGGAGATGTGTCTATGAATTGCATTACTATTTAACTTTTTTACTTTTCAATTCAAAAAATCCCATTAGTCACATGGTCAATGTTAACTTGCAAAAGCAGTTTCCTATGTAATATAATTTCACGCCTAGTAAACAAACCATTTCCAATATAATGCAATTATTGAAGGGGAAGGAGGGGGAGGGAGGGGGGGAGGAGGGGGGGGGGAGGGGGGGGGAAAAAAGGGAGAAAGGGGAGAAGGGAGGGGAAAAGAGAAGGAAGAGAAGGGGGGGGGGGGAAGGGGAAAAAAAGAAAAGAGGAGAGGGGAGAGGGGGAGGGGAGAAAAGGGGAAAAAAAAAAAAAGAAGAAAAAAAAAGGAGAGAAAGAAAGAAAGGGAAGAAAGGGAAAAAAGAATAAAAGACAAAGAAAGGGGAGATGGGGTGGCACGATTCTAAAAAGCAAGTCTCTGAGGTATTTGAGGATCTATTCTAAGCATTATGCTTTTAAAGGACACTGTTATGGCAGAAGTACTTTTTGGTTTCAAACAATTGACTTTTAGAGGCCAACTCCAAAAAAAGGGTTCTTTTCTTCTCACTTTCTACCATTGTTAGAGTCCACTGTGTTTAACTGATCATTATCGTTATCTGGTCACTTCGTACGAGCTCTGAGACCTGGGGTGGTTCTGACAGTTGTCATCCCCAGTGTTAGGCAGTGACTGTGTGAGTACCCAAAAGTCACTTACCCTCCTGTTCATTTCACTTTCTTCTTCTTTCATTTCCTCCTTCCTCACACTGCAAGACAGGGCCAACTATCATGAGTTCCCTATACTATTATAGCTGAATCTAAATGGCTGAAATCAAATGGCTATGGCATTTGCTGTAGGCTTATCTTTAACAAAAGAGATTATACTATGCAATTTAATTCTATAATGACATAGTTTGTAAAAGTCAAGGTTTATAAAAGCAACCTAACTTTTATTTGAAGGCCGGAAGGGTGTATGAGTTCTTACATATATTATAGATAATATATATATATATATATATATATATAGATATATAGGGGCTTAGGTTTAATTCACGCAAACATACTGAGATACACAAGTGCACACAGCAGTGCTTTTTACAAAGATTTGTGGAGTCAATATAACATAGCAGTGACTAATAAATCTATGAAATCAGACAATATCTAATAGACTGCAGGCTACCATATTTAAATGCTACAGATTGTGAGACATCAATAATAACAATGTATTTTCTCAATTTTTTAGAAATGAGGCATCAAAGATTAAGTTCCTTTTAGATTTGTTTCCAGTTGATAGACTCTGCTCAAAACAATTGCAGGGAAATCTGACACCAACATCAGGCCTCCACATGAATGTATATTGTGTATACACTTGCACATATTTGTACACACTCACATGAATACATTCATATACCATATAGAAAAGGATAGTGCCCCTCAGCAGCATCTATGTGTAAAAATTGTTACTTTTTGTTCCATTGAAGCCATATGATTTTGTTTCTTAAAGTTTTAATTGTGTAGACATATGTTTGAAAAAGAATGTCCCAAATGATTCATATAGATAAATGACATTAGTTTTAAGAGGTAGCCCAGGTCTGGGCATTGAGTTAGCAATAGAGGTCTAAGTGAATTTGAATCTTCTGTGCTTAAAATGGCACAGTCAACCAACACTCCCAAATTGTCTAAGCTTCCTTCACCAGCCACCACCCCAGATGCACCCAGAGGAAGATGGCCCACTAGAAATGATTCGTGAAGTCAAGATTTCCCTTACATCCTCCCTTGTATCTTCACCTTATCCCAGATAACAGAGAATAATGCTACACGTCACTCTCCAACTTCAGAGGACTTTCTTGTAGTTTTTCTACCCTGATCCGTGGGAAAATTCGCTAAAAAATCTTTAAAAGGAATCAAAAGACACAGCAAGGACAGAATTTTTCATTCACGTCAGTAACTTACTAATTTAGGCCAATGTGCGGTGCGCTTTAAAGTGTCCACATTGACCCCACCATGGTTTGCAGGGACGCCGCATTGGATGATTGTTCCCATATGGCCGGGCGCTGTGGCCATGGGAGGTGGGAGTGTGGTGGAGTGGGCGGGTGTTTTTGTGGAGTAATTAGTCTTGATTGCTGGGCATTTGTGGGGGAGGGCCCAGCCAATGGGTGGTGCCACACCTGGGCAGTTGTTTTGTGTAACCGTTAAAACCCCATAGAGGTAGGGCTTTGAGCAGGCCAGGGGAGGCAAGCCAGTAAACAGCATTCCCATCCAGTGGACCTGTAGCTTACAGCTCTGCCTCCAAGTGTGCCTGCAGATTCCTGCCCTTGGGCTCCCTGAGTGGGTGAACTGTGACCCAGGATAGTTAAAACCTGGAGGTAAACCCTTTTCTTCAAGTTGATGTCGTCAGAGTGTTTTGTCAAAACAATTGAGACAAACTAGAACAGATATTGATACCAGAGAGTGGGCTTTGGCGTGACAACCTGACCTTGGTGTTTTTGGGAAAGATATTGTAGGACGTGTTGTGGAACTTTGGGCTAGAAAAATCATTGAACGCCTCACGCTTGTTGCTTCTGGCACTTGACAATAGTTTGCTACACCGTTTGCTGCTGGAGGCCTGGCTTGTGCACGTTTTCTGGTTTCCCAAGGGAAGCAGCGATCATCAAGGACTGTGGTAACTTATGGCGCTGGTTAGCTTGCTGAAATCAACTGTAAAAGTACAAGAGACCAGACCATGACGTGAACCCGTTTGCTTTACGGGACAATTGAGTGCTGGTTAAGGCTGGGGTTGAAGAATTAGCTGTAAGTACAAGAGACCAGCATCACTTGGTGAAATCTTCTAGGAAGCGTTCTTCCGGGTCAACCCACAGAAGCTGTGTTTTCTAGAAGGGGCCTAGCTTCCTCTCAAGCCAGACGCAGACTTGGGAGTGTTTAAGAGTCCGCCTATATGTACTGCTGGTGTTGACACTAGTGAATGGGTCACAGAGAGTAGCTGAGGCGTGGCACTGTGAGGGACAAGCAAAGACCATTGGTGGAAGTAAACCTTGTTGCAGTTAAGACCTCAGGATTGCAGGGATCATGGAGAAGAGCTGAGGCTTTACACCAGAAGAGATCAGAAGCACCACATTGGTGAAGGTTCTGTCTCAGTTTCAGCGGCGACCCTATCTTTTTGGAGATGCACAGGACCATGGGACAACAAGCAAGAGCAGCAGCAGGTGGATGGAATTTTTGTTTGGTGCCTGGGCCGTTGAAAGAGCGGTTGTGTGCCACAGATTGGAGAGTCAGAGAGGTGGAGTTGCTGAAACCCTTGGGAGCCCAGAAGATTGTGATTGAATCCCAGGTGTTCCAGCCTTGAGCTACGTGGCTGGACTTAGGTATTTGATTTGAGTGTGCCTGATCTTCCTTGAAATAAGATAGTACTTGCTTTGGATTTACAACAGCCCACAATTAAGAGACTTTTACCAGACTGGAACTTTGACGTGTTTGGACTTTTTCAGGACTGTGGGGCTTTTTCCGTTTGTAACTGTCTTAGGTTGTGATTACCGTTCCCCCTCCTCCCTTGGGCCACGCCCTGGTACGTGGTTTGCATTTCCGTCGTGAATAGTGTTTTTGATGTGTCCGTTTGCCCCGGGGTCCCTTGCTTGCTAGGATAGCTTGACGTGTCCACCTACTAAGCCAAACCGTGGTTGAGGGAGCCTCAACTTCGGGATTGGCACCATTGGACTGTCCTGTGGCCAGGTCTGTGGAGTGTTGTCTTGCTTGACTGGGCAATGTGGGAGGGCCCAGCCCTACTGTGGGTGGTGCCACCTGGGCAAGGTTGTATACCTTCTAAGAAGGCAGCTGGCAAATGGGCCAGTGGAGCAAGACAGTAAACAGCATTCTCCATGGCCTGTGCTATTAGCTCCTGCCTCTAGGTTCCTGCCATGAGTTCCTGCCATTGGGTTCGCCTGAGTGATGAACTATAACACAGGAGATCTGAGCTGAAGGAAAAACTTTCCCCTCCCCAAAGTTGGTGTCGGTCAGGAGTGTTTCATCACAGCATTTGAAGACAAACCAGAACAGAAATGTACATTAAACTATGTTATAATAAGCTTGCCTAATTGAAGTGTGTTTCTTCATAATAAGCAAATATTTACATCTTATAATAAGAACAGAACATTTCCTCTGCTGTACTTTCTGAAAAATTTGGAAAAATAGAATTTTGTTAAACAACATACTGGTATTATTCGCGACAATTTTTTCTCTTTTCTAATAACTTTTTATTAAACTCTATAGCCATAATGTTAAGTGTAGTATGCAGGACGACCCGCTACTGCAAGAATCATTACTTCCCTCAATACTGACCACTCATCATATAGTTATTGCATAGACTATATCATGAATGATACAAAAGGATAGCTGTTTGGATTAATGGATCTATTTTTAAAAAAAATGTCAATTTTAGGGCTTTTAAAGGTAGAAATAAAATTTAATTTTACAAATAATTAAAATAAAAGTTGCATGTAAATTCTTCGTTAAGTATTTATAAAGGTTTTATAGGAACATTAATTAATTAAGATAAGCAAGCAGTGGTTCTATCGTTGTCATTCTTATGATATACAGTTTTTAATTATTATGAGAATTGGGCAAATGAATTTAATTACTAGCATTTTTAGATTTTACCTTATGATACAATTCCCGATAAAGGAACAGTTGAGACTCCAGCTCCCCAACGCTGTGTCTATCCAACTCTCCTATCGAGGGGCTGGTGAGCATGGCTCAGTGGGTTCCGAGGCCAAACTGCTCTTGCAGAAGAAGACCGGGTTCGATTGCCCAAAAAAAAAACAGCAGCACCCACATGAGGCTTAGAAACCGGCTTATGAACTCGGCAGTTCCAGGGGAATCACCCCTCTTCTGACCGTCCACGGCAAATTGCAGGAATATGGTTGGCCCCAACATACTGCAGAACAGTACACGCAACACATAAATAAATAATTTATTTCAAAGTTTTAAAATTTTTATTAGTAAAAAACTACAACTACTGAAATGTACTAAAAAATAGAGTAATTTCTGCAATCCAACACAAAATCAAGACCTTCAGATGCAATGCGAAAAAGGAAGTGAAAATACCAATTGTAGTCGTCAGAATGAGTTATTGACTCCATGCATGGTTTTCTCTTAGTGTAGTGATGGCTCCTTGCGGTGAGCATCCTGGAGTAGAATCATCCAACTTACGAGGCCTTTCTTTTCTGAAAAAGATGACAATATGTGCATATTTCCAGTGGAGAATTAGGCAGAAAAGAGATATAAAAATGCGAACACAAAATTGTACCTTAATCCAAAGTATGAGCAAGTATCAGTAAGCTGTTTTTTTTTTATGTTTTTAAATTTTTAGAAATCTAGCCGATTACCTGGCCGCTTGTTGAATTCTGATATTTTAACACTTGTAAATTTCCCCTTTTTAGGTTTTTAACTATGATCATGGATGGGGGGTTCTTTTCTGATCCGCGTCATTGGGGTTTAATTGATGCTTCTTGTATTTGTTGAGGTTTTGTTTTTTTTAGCTTTGGGGAAATTTCACCTATTATTCTGTTGAAGATCTGATCAATACTCTCTTGGAGATTCTTCTTCCTTCCTCTATTTCTATGTGGAGGTTTGTATTCAAGTGTCCCAATTTCCTGGTTGGTTCCTTCTTATTTTATTTTTAAATTTTCTAATCTTTATTGAGCTTTTTATTGTTCTGTGTTATCTCAGAGTCTGATATCTTTGTTCTGCTTCACTCTATTCTACTTACTGAGCGTATTATCCACTCCCTGCCCTCTGGATTGGATGATAGTTTCATGAATTTCATTTTTTTATCCTTCTTCCTATGATTTATTTAGTATTTCCCCTCCTNCCGGGTTCGATCCCCAGCACCCACATGGCGGCCGAGAACCGTCTGAAACTCCAATTCCAGGAGAACTCCAGTTCCAGGGGAATCTGACACCCTCTTCTGACCTCCGCAGCATTGCATGACACGGGTGCACAGACTTGCATGCAGACAGTACATTCGTACACATACAGAAATAAATAAAAAAAAAACATGGAAGTTTATAATATACCTTTTTAGTTCTCATAAGGTTAATTACAGGAGCAATATCTACCTTCTTTTTCATGGTTTTGATATACTGCATTGCTGTTGCATACATATTTTTTTGAAAAAAATCAAAGAACTAATTATATGGTTTTCTTTTTTAATTATAAGGTTTTCTTGATTGTTTGGGGGAATATCAACATTGTGTCTTTAAAATTATTTTTTCTATAATTAGACATTTACACATATATGAACAGTATAAAAATATATCACTATTTCCAGTTTTCTTGAATTAGTCATTTGCTGTATTTGAATTGATTAAACCAAAAAAATCTTAAGTCACAGTTTGGATAAGATACTTATATAGCAATTTTATACTTGATCATTTATTTTATAATTTATAAGGAAAATGCCACTTGAAAATTTATTATTATTCAAATAATTATTACCCATGTATATTCATAGTTTAGATAAATTTAGTGCTTTGATTAGCAATTTAAATTGTACCATAAATGTAATTTGAATTTATGTGAAAATTTTTCCTATATTTTAAATTTTCTTCTCTAAAGGCACTATGTAGTTCTAAGTTTATATCTGAACAAACAAAAACAGAAATATTTAAATTGGAAAAAATGTTAATGTGGAAAAGTCATTTATAATTATGGTTCAAAGACTTTTGCTTAAAACAAACAGGAGTAAGAAAAACTTCAAATGCTGGTTTATGAGAATACAGAATTGTATTCTCCTGGTAGTGAAGATTACAACAGGACTGTGGATCTGAAAGGAAATTTAGCATCAGGGAAGCTGTCAGAATCTGAAATGGCTATTTTTCAGAACAAAATTTTAACTAGATTTTGCAGAATTAGCCATAAATGTGAAACAGTATATAGCAAATATGCATTCCTCATTTTTTTTTTTTTTTTTTTTTTTTTTTTCTTTTCGAGACAGGGTCTACCTGTTCCCCGCTGTCCTAAACTTACTCTGTAGACCGGCTTGGCCTTTGAACTCACAGCTAGGATTAAAGGCCTGCGCCACCACTCCTGGCTGCATTCCTCATTTTGATAAGAAGTGTTTGCTTTGTCACTTTAAGCAGATTTCTGTGTGCTCTGGGTTTCACTGCAGACTTTGACAGAAGTTAGTTGCCTTTTAAAAAGTGAGCATATTTTGCTACAGATTAGTGAATCATAAATTTACTCAGTGACTTTCTCCTTGACAGAGTACACTTACCACATACATCATTCAAATTAAATAAAGTTAATGTTCTTTTTCAAAAATATAAATCTTGGTTGAAATGGCTGTGCTACAAACCAACTACTGCAAATTTAGATCAAGACAGCCTGAAGAATAAAGTGTCTATTTCTTGTTTAGTCTTTACCAGCACCTGGAGGAATAGAAATGTTGCCATTTCTGCACAGGGTAGTCTTTGGAGAGAGATATTAAATATTGAAAATATGTAATTTAGCATGCAAAATATGTTGCCTCCTTTCCCACCAATTACTTTCGTGTCATTTCTACATCTTTTGAATTCAAAAGTAGTGTCTTTACTCGTATTTCTTTGTTCACTCTTGCTACATAGTCGTTTGTTACACAGCTAGTAAAACGAGACTTTTTTTTTTTTTGTCTTTTTGAGACAGGGTCTCCCTGTAGCCCCAGCTGTCCTGGAACTTGCTCTGTAGACCAGGCTAGCCTTGAACTCACAAGATCTGCCTGCTGCCTCCCAAGTGCTAAGATAAAAAGGCGTGCACCACCACGCCCGGCTTAAAACGAGACTTTCAAACAAAATTTAGATAATGCTAAAATTTGGCTTACCTACAGGTAGCTAGTATAACTGTCAAGGTGACACATTCTAGAATCAACTTAGAGATGGGCCACTGAGCCTGGAAGTTCAGGATTATCTTTATTATTCTGGGGTGGGAACACCTTGATGGTGGATTCCATGATTCCATGAGTAGAGAGCTAAGTCTCACATGTGCATTCATTGCTCATTGTTCTCTTATGAGTGGATGTGGACAATAACTAAGACATACAAGATAATTCACATAAAATAGCAAACTTTTCAATACAGATTACAATTTCTTTAGTGAATATAGTTTAAATTTTATCTATTATTTATGAATTTTTTAGTGAGTTATTAGTATTGCTTTGTTTTAATATAGGCAATTATATGTTACCTATTACTATACTGTCACAAATATCTGTTTTGGTAGCATATTATCATGAAAAGTAACAAAAAATACTTATTTGATCATTCACTCATTCGTTATAAATTCATTGTTATTTTCCCTGTAGTTTGCTAGGAAAATGATCAATACTAAGATCCTACAGAATAATCAAAAACAGGCAACAATTTACCTTACAGGATTTAGAGTAGATATGGTATAGAGCAAGGAAAATGACTAAATGAATATAGCCCTAGAGTGATAAGGTGATGTGCTATGGGAACAAGTAAGCAGAATATCTCTTCTCAAACAGAGAGTAAACACATTTTAACTAATTTGCCACCTAAAGGAATATAGATAAACAAATCATAATGGACAGAAATAACATGGGGTATTTGTATGAGTGCATGTGTGTGCAAGTGCATACACCTGTGTGTGAGTGTGTGTGTGTGTGTGTGTGTGTGTGTGTGTGTGCATGAGCATGTGTGAATTAGTGGAGTATAGTATATGGTATTTCAGTTATTTAATGACAATTTAATGTCAGTAGAAATTGTGAAGTTGGGGAATGATACATAAATCCAAGGAGGGAAGACCAGACTAAATTTATATATAAGTAATAATCCATAATGAATAATTTATTCTAAGACCACCTAGATGTACTAAGTACTTGGATTTCAAGAGTAGGCCTATGAAATCTGCATTTTCAATATCTCACTTGGGTTAATTGGACACATTTCTCAGGCAGTGGCCTACAAGTGAAGCATTAAGTCATGATTACAGTTTATAAATAGAGTATTCCTTCTGAGTAGTGAAAATGACAGTAAAATAATATATTTTAAATATTTGTGTAGATAATGACAATGCATCATTATGGTTGTGTCAAAAAATAAATATTGGATAATTCACTCCTGATTTGTGTGCATGTGCAATATGATAATGAGCACCTACAGAGATTTAACTTCTAATGACTAGACTTAAGATTTATTAAATTTCATTGGATCCTTTCACATTGAATTGAGAAGACCTCTGAAATTTACAGAAATTGGTCTTGCTTAATTCCATGACATATCTAATTACTTGATAAAATAAACAAATTTGAAAACCCTTAGGCATAGTAACTATAAAATAGAAGAATGAAGACTCAAATAGAAGAATATATTAGAAGGGAGACATTTAAACTGAAAATATGCACTACGGATCATTAGCAGTGGCAGTGAACAAATATGCTTCAAGTTATCTGCTAAACTAGAATAAATGGGTAAAGTCCTAGACACATCTACCTTTCAAAGATAGAATCATGAAGAAACACAAAACTGGAATAGAATAATAACAAATAACGTACTAAATCAGTAGTAATGATCAATGAAGAACACAACGGCAGAAGGCTTTACTGGGGAATTCCACTAAATATTTGAAGAAGTGATAAATTTGGTTATTCTTAAGTTACTACGAAGTGAAGAGAATGGAATTCCCTGTGTTGATTGAGATAATGAATGCCTGGTAAACTAAGAAATAAAATAAAACTGATAATTTATGGTATTTGAGGAAATTCATCCTATCAGAAAAAAATAGAAAAGGGGGATGAAAAATAAGTATTCAAAGTGATTATTGTGGTTCTAGAGATATATACATGAAAATAATCCAAATATGAATTTGTGTAAAAAGTCAAGAAGAAATTTCACATAGTAGTAGAAAGTGACATAATCTGAAAAAGGACTAGTTTGCAAGTTTCTCTGAAGGGAAACAGGAAGTATGCCAACAGGATGAAAATAATATGTTGTTAATCTATACCAAAATTAGAGGACAGTCATAAGCATACAATATAAGGGAGAGGATAAATACACTTGACCTATTATAATACACAGCCAAAGTTAATAATTTATTGAAATTATTATAATTATTAGGTATGCAACGTTGTAGAACATATGGGTAATGCCAAGTAGATATTAGTGGACATCACCAGAGTTATTATTAAAATATGAAAAAAAGATGGTTAAACACGTCATAAAGTAAAGTATGACCTCCATATCAAAGTAAAATTGAAAACCAATTAGTGATGAATTAAACTGTTAATTGAAAATCCAGGGGCTGGAGAGATAGCCTAGTGGTTAAGAACACCAACTGCTCTTGCAGAGGACCCAGGTTTGATCCTCAGCACCCACATGGCAGCTAAGAACCTCTGTAACTCCAATTCCAGGAGAACTCCAGGTCCAGGGGAATCCGAGACCCTCTTCTGGCTTCTGTGGCATTGCATGATACAGGTGCACAAACCTACATGCAGACAGTACATTCATGCATATACAAAAATAAATAAAATTAAAAAAAAAAGAAAATCCAAATGAGAATTGATTTGAAGCACACTCCAGGAAAATGTTTTATAAAGTTGACCCAGAAATTGCAAACCATACATCTGAGTGTTAATTTTGAATATATTAAAATGAAAAATAACAAGATATATTTTAAAAAGAAAATAGCAAAAATATATGTATTGATTATAATTAAACATAAGTATAAACATGAATGAGAAGAAGAAGGATATTGTTTTCAGATATTGTTTTTAAATTAGTAGGAAATTTGTGGGATAAATTTATGTATACAAAATTATGAAAGCTTCTAAATAATTAAGGAATGCTAACTAAAGAACAATAAAATCACAAAATGTTAAAAACTGGTAAAATTAACTATCTGTAAACATCAGAAAATAATATTTTACATAGATTTACATTTTGGTAGTCTATTACTTTCATAGGTAATTCTAAAACTTTTAGTCATAGAAGAAATGTTATTTTAATGAACAAGTATATTAAGGTAAAGATGAGGAATGGGCAAAACTGCAGAAAATAAATACATAAACCCATACATTGACAACATCAAGATCTTCTGTGAAAAAAAAAAGCTGAAGGATGATGGATTCATGCAACAATTTTAAAGCTGGAAAGTACATATTGTTACAAGTTGAGTAGTTTACTTCAAAGGAAGTTGAAGAGTTAATTCTTAGTGGAAGTGATCTTGTGAATAGAAGCTGTGTAGGTACAGATTAGAATAGGAAATTGCCCTCTAGTTAAATATAACTGTCGGTATAATAAGGAAATTTTGAGAGAAAGATAAACAAAGATAAATGACTTGTGTAGAAACTGAGAGAAGCCAAGAACATCCAAAAATAAAGATACCTCCAGCTAGCACTGATCCGTGACACTGTACAGTCCAGATTTCCCAAACTCCAATATTCCAAATTTATATTTCTTAAGGTATTTAGTTTGGAGTACATTGCTATGTCAGCTCTAACAAAGTAAAACTGATATCATCATGTATAATTGAAAAAAAAACCTTTTAAAACAAATGCAAAGGGAGATTGAAAGTCTACAGTGATAATTTTATGTTCTGAGCTAGGAGTATGGCTCTTAAATTGTTTCAAATTTAAAATACTATAATTTGGTGGATTAGAGCACTGCCTGTTTTTAAGAAAACACAGATTCCATTCCCAGGACCCAAATGGCAGCTGACAACAATCTGTAACTCCAGTTTCAGGTGCTTCTACACCATTTTCTGACCTACTTGGACCTTGCATGATAGGGGTACACTTACATATATGCAGACAATACAATAATGCACATAAAAAAATAATAAATAAAATATTTAAAACATATCTGGAGATACATGGCAAACCTAGGCAAAACCATTAAAATGAAGAACAGACATCAAATCCACTGTAGAACAGGGAGTCACTAATTTCACTTTGATATTTAGTGGGCAATAGTACATAGGTTTAGGTGAAATATTTGTGTCATCTTTTCTTTTACCATGTGTTAACCATATCACATCAGTACTTTTGGAATAAATTAAAATAGCTATACAAAGCTGGTCATGGTGGAACATGTCTTTAATCTCAGCACTTGTAAGGCAGAGTAAGGGAGATCTCTGTGACTTCAAGGCCAGCCTGGCTTACAGAGGGAGTTCCAGGCAAGCCAGAGCTATACAAGGAGACACTGTCTCAAATTATAAAACTGTGTTACAGCCGGGCATGGTGGCACATGCCTTTAATCCTAGCACTCAGGAGGCAGAAGCAGTAGGATCTCTGTGAGTTCAAGGCCAGCCTGGTCTACAGAGTGAGTTCCAGGACAGCCGGGGTTACAGGAAGACCCTGTCCAAATAGACCAAAAAAAAAAAAAAATTACAATCATTTTGTAAATAGTCTAAGTGGCATAAATAGCAAATTAGTTATTTTTTTCTTGAGAGATGAAATTCAATTACATATTGATTTATCTATTACATATTTCAATTAATTTATGTGCATTCTGATTCCATAAAGTAGTAATATTTCTAAAGAAAAACACATAGAACTGGAGCTAACTCATTAATACAGATTCTAAAGTGCTTTTATTTCTGTTTTCTTTCTGAAAATTGAAATCTGAGTTGTGTTTTGCTTCTTAAATAGATCGTTTTGTGACCTCAAATGGTATTGATACATGAGAGGAAAGCTTTTCCTTATTTGACTAATCTCTGTAGCAAGAATGGTGAAACCTTATTCTTCTGTGTGAACTTTCTAATGATACCTCAAGGATTTACACAGCACCCTAGAGGCTGTTCTGAAAATTTTACTAGAATGTGACAAACACTGACTAACAGGACAGGTAGGTTGCATACTTTGTAGAAGTTCTGTTACTATAATATTTTCAGCACATACTTTTGAATATGGGAATATCATTAATTTTTTAATTATCAAAATGAGTGACTGAAAAACACATATGATAAATTACTGGTTTCTATGATTTTTTTTTCAGATTTTCTTCATCTTCTTTTCTATAAAAGTAAGTCAGGACACAATTCTTAGAAACACTAGTTTATTGTAGTCACATTTTACAAACTGAAATATATGCCTCCCAAAACATAATCTGTTTTTCTAGCCATTAATAATATATCATTCTGAATGTTCAAATTCAAGAATTATATGGAAGCTTATTAAAAGAACCTGGTATTATTGTGTGAATAGGTTATCCAGTGGATTGCAGTATATTTATAATAAATAAATCCATAGAAAAATATATGAATTTAATATGTCCTTTACAAATTATATTTGTAAACCATTAAAATTGTGCATGTTTTAGGACACTTGCATGCTACAAGCCTGGGAGCTTTTCCATAAATGGCATAGTGAGTTTCCTTTCCTTCATCTCTCTGTACTCTGCTATCTTAGTTTTCAGACCTGCTAGCCTTAATTGCATCCTTGTTTGAGAAGTCATGTGATATCTCCCAGCCTGACCTATCAGCCACCCTGTTGACCTATCAACTCCCAGCCCACCATAGTGTTCCAGGATCATGAGGAATCAGTCCAGGAACTCTATTTCAAAAGGTGCACCTATTCAATTTTTGAGACCAATGTTTATGCACTATTTGTACATCAACATAAAATTGCCCCCAAACTGAACCTCAAGCACTACTTATCTGGGACAAAATGGGGAAACAGCAAACAAAGATGTAAGCAAGCACCCATTCAGTAAACATGAGATCACCTACCTATACCAAGAAACAATACCAGCAACAAAAAAACAGAGCCTATGTCTTATTGAAAAAGCACAAACAACATAAATAACAACCAAGATAATATGTTTATTACAAAAATTAGCACTCCATCCTAATATTTCCTGAGAATAGCAACCTAATGTATGAATGAAACAATGATTTGAAAAGCAATTACAAATATGTTTAAGGAAATCAAAAGAAGATATAAATTAAAGATTTAATGAAAACTGAAAACAAACAGTAGAATGAAATATATAAAATAATTCAAAACATTAACTTGGAATTCAATAAAGAGAGTGAATCTCTGAAGAAATGATCACTTGAAATAATATTTAAAACTAAGGAACTCAAGCAAAAAGCTTAATGGAAAGAAGCAAAAATAAGCACAGGAAATAGAAAAAGGAATATCAGATCATGAAGACAAAATTTTGGGAACTGGATTGCTCTTTGAAAGAAAGATTCAGGTGCAAGGCAGCAAAACCCACAGACCCAGTGAATGGTGAATGAGGAATTGTGGCCCAGCCCTGCCTTGGCTTCTAGCTAGGCAGGGAGACCAACGGACCCAAATACCATAGAGTATACTTTCTATTCAGCATCCCATGGAATGTTTGCCAAAGTTGACCACATACTGGGAAACAGAACAAATGTCAACAAATACAAAAAACATTGAAATTACCCCATGCATTGTATCAGACCAGAGTGTAATAAAGCTTAATATCAACACCAAAAGAAGCCTTCTGTAATTCTTCAAGGAATAATAGTCTGCCAGTTGATAGTATAATGTATAAGGAAAATTTACTATAAATGGCAATAATGTGTATATAGTTGTAATGTCATTATTTGGTTTTAAAACATAGTCAATAACTCTTCGCCTTTGGAGCCAGGACCAGAGGGTCAGCCGGTTTAGGTCGGTACCTCTGCACCTTTGTGCGGGCTGGCCAGAAGTCACTCAGGCAGGAACTGGAGTGCCGGCTAGGTCAGGCATATACCCCTCCCCCCGCCACCACTAAAAATCGGTGAGAATCCAAGTGGACGTTTTTTGGGGGGGAGAACATTCAGAACAAGAAGAGAAGAGTGCTTTGGCTTCCAATATCCAATATATAAACAAAATCCAAAGCCTGAAAACTAGACAAGTCAATACTCCATAAACAAGGAGGAGGAAAGAAAAAAAAAAAAAAAACATCTGAAGGAGGAAAGCAAAACAATCTGCTAACATAATGAAAAGGTATTTGTGATCTGAGCCACAAAAGGAAAGCCCACATGCCACTGACATGACGAAGGGACAACATGGGAAAGGCACATGATAATCCTGCACCAGGCTGTACCAAACGTTTAGGAGATAGCTGCAAAGGGAACCCCTTGGAGGAGACCCAAGGAAAAGATCTTAGAGGAATAATTGCAGACCTATGCAGAGAAATTAAAGAAATTGAAAAATTCAGAGAACTAAAGAGAGAGAATGAAAATCTCAAAAAGGACCTAGAGGGATACAATGACAAACATGGGAAATAACTAAAGGAACAAATTTATAAACTCCAGAAAGAACTAGAGGGAGAAAAAAACAAACTCCAAAAGGAAGCAGAAACACTGAAAAAGGAAGCCAACCAACGAAGTAAAGCGCACCAAGAAGAGATTGACAAGCACCAAGAAGAGATTGAGAAGCTCAAAAAGGAAATGGAAATACTAAAGAAAACACAGGATGAAACGGAAAAGGAATTAGAATACTCATCCAATCAAGAAGAAAGGAAAGGAAAAAGCCTCAAAAGTAGAATGGAGGAAGCAGAACAAAGAATATCAGATCTGAAAGATAACACAGAGCAATTGAAAAGCTCAAATAAAGATTATGAAAAATTTAAAAATACATAAAAGTGGAACAACCAGGAAATATGGTACACTATGAAAATATCAAACCTCCACACCATAGAAATAGAGGAAGGAGAAGAATCTCAAGAGAATAGTATTGATCAGATCTTCAACAGAATAATAGATGAAAATATCCCCAAGCTATAAATAGACAAACCTATACAAATACAAGAAGGACATAGGACCCCAAATAGACAAGATCAGAAAAGAAACACTCCACGCCATATCATAGTTAAAATGCTAGATGCCCAAAACAAAGACAAAATTCTGAGGGCTACAAAAGAAAAACAAGTCACATACAAAGGGAAACCCATCAGAATTACAACTGACTTCTCGCCTCAAACCATGAAAGCAAGAAGAACATGGAGCAAAGCATTCCCTGTGTTAAGGGACTATGGATGCCAACCCAGAATACTTTACCCAGCAAAAATGTCGACTATACTTGAAGGAGAGAGAAAAATCTTCCATGACATAAACAAGATGATGGAATACATGTCTGGAAAACCAACTCTTCATAAAATACTTGAAGCAATTCAAAGGGCAGAAGAGAGGAGCAACAATCCTCAAACACCTAGGAAAAGAAACTAACAAAAACATAACCATAGGAGCAAAATCAAAGGCTAGAAGTCCAAATGGATAATAAAGTGAAAGGAAGCAACATCCATCTTTCAATTGTAACCTTAAATATTAATGGGCTAAACTCCCCAATCAAAAGGCATAGACTGGGAGAATGGATTAGGAAACAAAACCCATCTATATGCTGTCTACAAGAAACCCATCTCAATTTCAAGGATAGGCACCAACTTAAGGTGAAGGGTTGGAAGAAAGTATTCCAAGCAAATGGTACCAAAAAGAAAGCGGGTGTGGCTATTCTAATATCAGACAAAATAGACTTCAAAGCAAAAGAAATCAAAAGAGACAAAGAGGGCCATTACATCCTTATTAAAGGAACAATTGACGATGAAGATTTCACAATCATAAATATATATGCACCAAACATCAGTGCACCAAACTTTATAAAGACAATTCTTCAGGATCTCAAGGCACAGATTAACCCCAGCACACTAATACTAGGGGACTTCAATACCCCATTAAGTCCTCTAGACAGATCAACAGGACAAAGGATAAACAGAGAGACATCTGAACTAAATGACACAATACACCAAATGGACCTCACAGACATCTACCGAATATTTCACCCAAACACCAGAGAATACACTTTCTACTCAGCACCTCATGGAACATTCTCCAAAATAGACCATATACTGGGACACAGGGAAAAACTCAACAAATATAAAAAGGTTGAAATAATCTCATGCATTCTATCAGACCACAGTGCAATAAAACTCAATATCAACACCAGAATAAACCCTACAACCTACAGGAACACATGGAGACTAAACAACACTCTCCTGAATAATGAGTGGGTCAAGGAAGAAATAAAAAAAGAAATAAAAACATTCCTGGAACTGAATGACAATGATAAAACAACACAGCAAAATCTATGGGACACTCTTAAAGCAATCCTAAGAGGGAAGTTTATAGCTCTAAGTGCCCACATTAAAAAAACAGAAAGAGCACAAGTGAACGATCTAACACTGCAGCTAAAAATACTTGAGAGACAACAACAAATGAACCCTAAACGGAGCAGACAAGAAGAAATAACAAAAATCAGAGCAGAGATCAATGAAATAGAAACAAAGAAAACCATACAAAAAATCAATGAATCCAAAAGTTGGTTCTTTGAGAGAATAAACAAGATAGACAGACCTCTAGCCCAGTTAACCAAAAGAAAGAGGGAACAACTCCAAATCAATAGAATCTGTGATGAAAGGGGAAATATCACAACAGACAATGAAAAGATCCAGACAATCATACGGGACTACTTCAAAAACTTATATTCTACTAAGTTTGAAAACCTAGAAGAAATGGATGAATATCTGAAATCCTGGGAATCACCAAAGCTCAACCAAGAAGAGATCGACAGCCTAAACAGACCAATAGTACAGGAAGAAATCGAAGATGTAATAAGTAGCCTCCCAACCAAAAAATGCCCAGGCCCGGATGGATTCACGGCAGAATTCTATAAAATATTTCGTAAAGACTTACAACCATTACTACTTAAATTGTTTAGAAGGATACAAATGGAGGGACTTCTCCCAAATTCCTTCTATGAAGCCAGCATTACGCTACTACCAAAACCAGGGAAAGATACAACCAAAAAGGAGAACTATAGACCCATCTCCCTAATGAACACAGATGCCAAAATTCTAAACAGGATTCTGGCAAATCGCATACAGACTCACATCAAGAAAATCATCCACCATGACCAAGTTGGATTCATACCAGACATGCAGGGATGGTTCAACATACGAAAATCAATAAACATCATCAAACATATCAATGGACTGAAGGACAAAAACCACGCCATCATCTCAATTGATGCGGAGAAAGCCTTTGACAAAATCCAGCACCCTTTCATGTTTAAAGTCCTGGAGGGAATTGGTCTGGAGGGATCATTCCTCAATGTAATCAAAGCCATATACAGAAAACCCACAGCCAATATCATCCTAAATGGGGAAATGACAGAAGCATTCCCCTTAAAGGTAGGAACTCGGCAAGGCTGCCCCCTGTCACCACTCCTCTTCAATATAGTGCTAGAAACCCTAGCTAGGGCAATAAGGCAAGAAAAGGAAATTAAAGGAGTTCTAATTGGAAAAGAGGAAGTCAAGCTATCCCTTTTTGCTGATGATATGATTGTCTACCTAAGGGATGCTAAGAACTCCACCAGAAAACTCCTAGAAACGATTAAGAGCTTTGGTAAAGTGGCAGGATACAAAATAAACCTAGAAAAATCAGTAGCCTTTCTGTACACCAACAACAAGCAATTGAAGAAGGACTACAAGGAGACCTTCCCACTCACAATAGCCTCAAAAACAATAAAATACCTAGGAACAAACCTAACCAAAGACACCAAGGATCTCTACAACAAAAATTTTAAACCCCTGAAAAAGGAAATTGAGGAAGACATCAGAAGATGGACAAACCTCCCATGCTCATGGATTGGGAAAATAAATATAGTAAAAATGTCCATCCTACCCAAACTAGTGTACAGATTTAATGCGATCCCAATCAGAATCCCCAAGAGTTTCTTCACAGGCCTGGAAAAAAAAATCCTCAATTTCATTTGGAAAAACAAAAGACCCCGAATAGCCAAAGCAACCCTGAGTGAAAAGAGCAATACAGGGGGGATCGCTATACCAGACATCAAACTATACTATAGGGCTATAGTCATAAAGACAGCCTGGTACTGGCACAAAAACAGACCAGTTGACCAATGGAATAAAACTGAAGATCCAAACCTGAGCTCATACAATTTCAGCCACCTCATATTTGACAAGGGGGCCAAGAAGACACAATGGAAGAAAGACAGCATCTTCAGCAAGTGGTGCTGGCAAAACTGGATCACCACTTGTAGAAGAATGAAATTAAACCCCTACCTCTCACCTTGTACAAAGGTCAACTCCAGATGGACCAAAGACCTCAACGTGAAACCCCAAACTCTGGAGGTGATAGAAGAGAAGCTTGGCAGCAGACTACAAGACATAGGTGTAGGAAAAGACTTCCTAAATCAGACAGCAGCTGCACAAGAAATAAGATCGACAATTGACAAATGGGACCTCATTAAACTCAAAAGCTTCTGTACATCAAAGGAAGCAATAAAGGAAGTGAGGAGAAGACCCACAGAGTGGGAGGAAACCTTCACAGCAGATACATCTGACAAAGCATTAATTTCCAGAGTATACAAGCTACTCAAAAAACAAAGAAGAAAGAAAACAAATGAATCATTCAAAAGATGGAGCAAAGATCTGAATAGAGACTTCACAGAGGAGGAGTTAGAGATGGCCGAGAAACATCTTAAGAAGTGTTCAACATCTCTGATAATTAAGGAAATGCAAATTAAAACCACTCTGAGATATCACCTTACTCCAATAAGACTGGCTAGGATCAGGAACATGAATGATACCAAGTGCTGGAGAGGTTGTGGGGAAAGGGGAACACTCATCCATTGCTGGTGGGAATGTAAACTTGTACAGCCACTATGGAAAGCAGTGTGGAGAACCCTTAGAAGACTCAAAATGAGCCTTCCATTTGACCCAGTCATACCACTCCTGGGTATATACCCACAAGACACAACTTACTGCAAAGATACATGCACAGCTATGTTTATTGCAGCTCTGTTCACAATAGCAAAAAGCTGGAACCAGCCCAGGTGCCCTTCAACTGACGAGTGGATAGAGAAAATGTGGTACATGTATACAATGGAATACTATGCAGCAGTAAAGAGGGACAACATCATGAAATTTGCAGGTAAATGGATGGAGCTGGAAGACATTATGTTAAGTGAAGTAACACAGTCCCAGAAAAACAAACGACAAATGGTGTCCCTCATATGTGGATGCTAGTACCAACAACCCAGATATAAATATTTCTCATGGAGAGGGAGGCATAGTAAAAGAACAACAGAAAGACTGCATCAGAAAATGGACTGAAATGGTGAATTGGAAAGGGGGGATGGGTGGGAGAGGGACACGGGTGTATATTCGATTAAGGCATATTTAATTGACGTGAGCTCAGCAAGTACCCAGTTTCGCCTAGACACTGTCTACAGGACACATGGTGTTTTAGGACTTAGTAAAAGTAAAAGTAAACATGTGTATATTAAACAACATTGGTTTACAGAATCTGATAAAAATGGTAATGCATCTGAATTAAATGGAGATATAATTCGCTGTTGCCCACATTTGCTTTACATAAAATCTGTAGAGCAAGAACTTTGGGATTGACACATACAAATGTTCTCTATAATTTCTCTGTTGTACAGTATCACCTTGTAGCATTCTCTTTAAGATGATTTAACGTAAAAATTAAGTTTGCTTCCCAAGTTAATCATATATAGTCACCCAAAACAACATGGGTGAATTTGATGAAATCTATGCCTTGACTCCACCCTATAGTCATGTATAATACAACTATCTTCTGGAGACTCATACGCTAAAAAAAAAGGGGGGGGGATACAGAAAGACATGAAACCTTTTCATCAAACCCTTGCAATTCAAATCTTAAAACTAACTATGGGAAAAGATTTGTTTGTTCCAACAGGACAAAACGTCACCAACTTAACGGCTGAGAAAGAAAAGATACAGGTTTGCATTGAGTAGGATGTACCAAAAAGTGGCAACGGAAAGGCTGACCCGTCTGAACATTCAAAGGAAGAAAAGCCTCAGATTGCCATAAACATCGAACCCCTCTGTGGATCCTACATGTAACAACTAGTTATAATGAGTCCTAATGAAACTTACCTTCTAGGTGCCACAAAGGTTCTGATATGAGAGACTTCCTTGCCTTCCCACCCATAGAACAAGGAGAAATATGACAATGATGAGGTCGCTCCCCAACTGTAAATTGGAGACAACTATTGTAGAGGTAATCTCTTATAAAACCGGTAAAACTGCTTTCTTTAATTGACTACTAGACATGGGAACTGTGGAAGGGATTACTCTCTGTTCAGAACCAAATATAATACTAAAGTCCTAGGGCTATGCACTCAGGCAAAATATATTAATACAGGAGCTCTGACATCAGCAATGGATTGTTCTACCAGGTGGATGTTGGCCAGGGGATCCAAGGCCCCACAAAAGGTAAGGGCTCCTTGCCTCTAAGTTGGGATACCTACAGGAGGAGAGGCAATAAGACCCTGCTGCCGAAGACCTGACGTTAACATGGGAGGGATGTATTGAGACCACACATGCAAGTGTACAGATGGCCTCTGGAATGCCAGAGAGTGTTACCAAAGGCCACTAAACCAATAAAGCAAATATGGGTCTCCCTGAGTCAAGCAAGACTCCACCGTCAGCACCAGCTACACCTCACCTGCCTGGAAATACTGTGCAGCAGAGGCAGCCATGTGCCTGTATATCCCAAATCTAATTGGCTATTGGCTCTCCCCTTGGAGAAATAACCCATGGCTGATGCCACAAGCTTACATCCTCTACAGGTTAGGAGATGTTATAAGCCACAGTAAGACCCTGTCATATTTAACAGGGGGGAAAATTGTAATTCATGGATTAACATATCCAAACATGTGTCTATGCTAAAGTAACCTACCATAACTATTAGTGCTGCTTAAATACCTATATATCTAATTGCTTGTTCTTCATTAGTAGGATCGAAAGGTTATTCCTGGACAAACTGTCAGCCCATGAAAGGAAACAGCCAGAATTGACCAGAGTCCAAGTCAACAGCTCCAGAGAGAGTGGACTGTTTTACTTCTCATCCACCTGTGCCCCTTTTCTAAGCCTAGGGAACAATCTGCGGAAGAGGGGGCGTGGTAGAATGTAAGGGCTGGGATTGGGGTGAATGGTGAAACTACAGCAATATAGTCTGGACACTCATTTGATCAACTTGATTGAACATACAAGCCCCGCCCCCCGCTGGATGGTGGGACCCATGGGCTGTGTGGGCTTGGGCACAATTGCCTGCAAATTGGTTATACATGAAGGATGCTTGTACTCGTCAATTATCACTTATTGCTAAAAAATGAAAAAAAAAACTGAGAGAAAGATGCAGGACAGTTATGGCAGAATGCATGATCTTGGATGTGGTGGGGTGGGGTGGGGGGAAGGGAAAGGGAAATATGCCTGAACTGAATTGGAAAGCGATGTATGAAATATGCAAAGCATCAATAAAAAAATAAGAGTCAATAAAACTTGTTAAAAAAAAAGAAAATTTCAGATGTAAAATTAGCCAGGGATGGAGCAAGAAAGTCTTGAGGACACTGCCAAAAGAAGAAACCTAAGACTTCTAGGTATAGAAGTGCTTTAAAACACACACACACACACACACACACACACATGTATGTATGTATGTATGTATGTATGTATGTATGTATTGGAGTACATGACATTGGAGAGGGGAGAGTAAGGAGGTACAAATATGGGAGGAGATCAAACAAGAAAAATTATTGTGTGAGAGTTGTAAGCCTTCAATTAAGAAAAACAAGTTGCAGACAGATGCTGTTAAGGATACTGCTTCTAGTCATTAGGATGCATATCCTATTTCATCTATTTGTACCAATCCTACAGTCATGCTATTTTATTCTTTAAAAGCCTGCCACGAGCTGGCCCACACAGATGGAACCAGGTGCAGCTCAGTCCTGGCAGAGCAGCCCAGCCCTGGCAGGCCCGCAGAAGCAGAACCAGGGGGAGACCTGGTGGAGCAACTGGGCCATAGCAGACTGTGCAGGCAGAGAGGAAGAGACACAGCAGTGGTGTCCAGCAATCTGGTACCATGGATCCCAGGAGCTCCAGTTCTAGTTCAGGGTGCTCTACCTTCTTTGTTCCTGGTGCATAGTACCCAACTCCCAAAAGCCAGGCAGGACAGGGGTGCACAAACCTACATGCAGACAATACATTCATACACATAAAAAATAAATTAATTAAAAAAATTCAAAAGCCAGGTCCAGATGCCCCATAGCTCCAGTTCTGGCTACATAGCTAGGGATCCAGTGCCTGGTGCCCACCCCCCAGCTCCTGGGGGGGAAGACAGAGTATGGCCTATGCAAGTGCACATCTCCTACAGCTGCCTGCTCCCAGCATACCCAGAAGCCCCCACCTGGACAAGAGCTCCGACTCCAGCTTAGCTGTAACTCAGCTCCAACTCAGCTCTTTTAGGCTCCAGCTCCATCTCCTGACAGGTGAGACAGAAGCCCAGAAGCCAATACAAATTGGCTCCAGGAATATTCCAGAATCCCAGCCCATTACCTTGGAAATACCTTGGGCAACTCCCCTGTCCCCAAGCTAAGCTCTGCTGCCCCTGGCCCGGGACTCAGACCATTCAAAGCCAGCCCAGGGGAACCAGTAGACTCACCTCTCCATGCAAGGTTAAAGCCAACCTGATTGTTACATGTCATGGGACTCTGGACAAGCTCTGGACTAGAAGAGTGAGAACAAGTCATGAACAAGCTGGTATCTACAGTACAAAATCAAAAGTGAAAACCTGAAGCCTAGAACAGCCAGCCTTTCATAATAAGAAGATAACAAAAGCACCTGAAGAAAACAAGCAAAGTCAGTCTTCAGTTCAATTAAGAAACACTTGAGTTTCAGAACAAAATACAAACAACAAAACAAATCCGCATGAGAAAAAACATAATGAAAAAAACAATAAAATGGGAAAACCAAATAAAAAATACCTGCTAAATCTACCAGCCCTATAAAAGTCTCCTATAATGAGAAGTCCTGGAGTTAACCCAGGACACAGATCTTAAAAGAACTATCATAAAGATACTCAAAGAAATCAAGGAAAATAAATGACACAGAGACAAATAAATCAAAGAACTAGAAGGAGAGATAGCTTAAAAGAAGAGAATCTGGGGTGGGGTGGGGGAAAGGGAAAGGGGAATATGTCTAAATTGAACTGAGAAATGATATCTGAAATACACAAAATATCATTATTACAAAAGATAGAATGGCAAACTCTGGAAGAAGTGGAAAAACTGAAGAAATCTGAGGCTGAAATAAAAAAATAAATGGAACACTCATCTAGTCAACAGGAAAGGATGGGAGAAAGCCTCAGTAATAGAATGAATGAAGCAGAAAATAGAATGTCAAGACTGGAAGATAACATGGAAGAACCAGAATGCTCTAGCAAAGATTATGGAAACATTAAAAAAATAACAGTGGAATAATCAGAGAATATGGCACATCATGAGAAGACCAAATTTATGCATCATAGGTGTATTAGTCACTTTTCTGTTGCTGTGATAAAGCACCATGACCAAGGAACTTATAAAAGGAAGAGTTTATTTGAGCTTATGATTGATGGTTCCAGGGAATTAGAGTCCATTGTGGTGGGAGGTATGGTGGCTGGATCTGGAGCAGGAAGCTGAGGGTCACATCTCGCAAAGAGCACAGGAAGCAGAGAGAGCAACTGTAGACCACGAGGCTTGTTAAAACTCAGTAAGCCTGCCCCCAGTGACACACTTCCTCCAGCACGTCCACACACCCCAAGACCTCCAAAAACAGCGCCACCAACTGGAGTCAAACGTCTGAATACCTAGAGCCTATGGAAGACACTCATTCAAACCACCACAATAGGTAAGGAGGAAGGAAAAGAATCCCAGGATAATGGGATTGACCATATCTTCAACAGACTTATAGAAGAAAATCTCAAACTGAAGAAAGACATACCCAAACAAACACAAAACATACATAGAACACTAAATCAGCAAGACCAGATAAGAAATTCCCCATTCCATATCAGAGTAAAAACACTAGATGCTCAAAACAAAGACAGATTGCTGAAAGCTACAAGAGAAAAACAAGTCATATATAAAGAGAAACCCATCAGAATTACAAGCTGACTTTTCAGTGCAAACAATGAAAACCAGAAGAACCTGAACAAACTATACCCAGTTCTAAATGAATATAGATGTCAACACAGAATATTTACTCAGCAAAAATGTCTATTATAGTTGAAGAGGAAAGAAAAATCCTTCATGACATAAACAAAATGAAAAAATACATGTCTAGAAAATCAACCCTTCAGAAAATACTTGAGACAGTTCAAAGAACAAAGGAAAGGAGCAACTGTCCCAAGTGGCAAGAGCAAGTAATTAATGAAAGTGTAACTGTGGAAATACAAACCTAGACCAAAAATGCAAACAGAAACAAAATTGATGGGAAGCAATTTATATCTCTCAATAATAGCCTTAACTATTAATGGTCTGAACTCACCAATTAAGAGTCAAGACTGGCAGAATGGACTAAGAGATTGAATCCAACTTTTTGTTGTCTATAAGAAACCCATCTCAGCCTGGAGCGATGGCCTAGCAGTTAAGAGCACGAACTGCTCTTGAGAGCACGGACTGCTCTTGCAGAGGACCCGGGTTCGATCCCCAGCACCCACATGGTGGCTGAGAACCGACTTTAACTCCAGTTCCAGGAAAATCCGACACCCTCTTCTGACCTCCACAGCATTGCACCACACGGGTGCACAAACACAAACTTAAATGCAGACAGTACATTCATACACATAAAAATAATAAATAATGCCAGGCGTTGGTGGCACATGCTTATAAATATATATAAATGATATCTATAAGATATAAATATATATATATATTATATATATTAATTTGTACATTGAAAGCATTTAATATAAAACTTTGTTCTAAATTATTATATATATATTATTTTTTTTTTCAAAGAGGTTGATAAACATGCACATCATTGCACAAATAAGCTAATTTACAGTGATTGTCCAAGAGGGAACGCGGTTATGCAGTTATGGCACATTGAACTCACAGGGAAACATTGCACTCAAATCCTGATACCTCTTGAACATTGATTTCTGAGGAACAAGAGTGAGGTCTGTGGAAAACTTAGTTGACTCAACTTACAATGATAAAAAGGGGGAGGAAGACTAAGGAGAGAAAGTAGACAAAAAAGCAGAGGAAACCAAACAAAACAAATCAAACAGCATTTATCCACTGCAGTATTTGATAGTAACACAGGCTTGATTTACATGATTACCTTCCAGATTTGTAGTAAAGTTCTAAACTTTTGCTTCAGATTGAGTCACATGTCCCATTTGCAGCTAAAGTGGACACGGGGACTCTTTCCTAAATTTTATGATTTTGTTTTGAGTGAAGCACACCCCACCAGCTGATGGCTTTCACTGTACCCCTAAGCTCTTCAAATCTAAGAAGTACCCATCTGTTCCCTAAGAGATGTGCATCACTGCAAGCACAGAGATTGTGGACACCTCCTTAGGTTTCTAGCTGCTCTTTCTGGATGAGTTGAAATATTCTTTTAAATACTTTTATTGATGATTTGTGTATTTTATTTTTTTAACTTTTTAAATTTATTTTTTATGTGTATGATTGTACTGTCTGCGTGTAGTTTGGTGCACCCGTGTTGTGCAATGCCGTGGAGGTCAGAAGAAGGTGTCGGATTCCTCTGGAACTGGAATTAAAGATGATTCTCAGCCATGTGGGAGCTGGGCATCAAACCCGGGTCCTCTGAAAGAGCAGTCAGCATTCTTAACCACTAGACCATCTCTCCCTCCATCCCCCAATTTGTGTATTTTAAACATTATCTTTCAGTCCAACTTAGACACATTCCCCTCTCCCTGGCCCCCACCACACCCCAGTTCATGCCTTCTTCCATACATGTCTTGCATCTTTCTCTCAGTCTTTCCAAAGTTTTTTCACTGCAGAGACATTGTTTGGGGCAGAATTTAACTGCATCAGTTAGTTCTTTGACCCAGTCTTCATGTTGTTGTTCCCTCCCCTTTGTATTGCTCTAACATATGGCTAAATAACCATCACATATGTATCAAAATTATGACCTCTGAGAATAAACTGTATGTTAATTCCAAAATACGTTTAGGCATTCACATTTTCCCCTTTAATTTTATATTATTCTAAAATATGAAAATGTTCCTTCCACCTATTTTTAAAATTATTTTATTTTTGAGAATTTCATGCATGAGTATTGTATTTGTATTATGTTCCTCCTTCCTAGTTCAATTCATACTCCTACTGTGTCCACAGTTCCTCTTAATTTCTTCTCATCTGACTATTATTATTGCATGTACATACATACATACATATATACATACCCACATTAATAAATACATACTCAAACACTACATATCTGATTCCATTTATTGGTGCTCATATGTACCTGTGCTCAGGGCTGTAAACTTGGAGTTGGATAACCACACAGGGAGCTAGACCCTCGTGAATAATCGTTCTCCTTCCCTCAGCATCCATTGATTGCCAATAGCTCTTCATCTTGAAGCAGGACCCTGTGAAATTCCCCCCTCCACCTTGGCATATCAACTGGCTTTGTCAATATGCAGATTTTGTTAGATTACCATGCCATAGATATTTCATTGGTGCAGCTTCCTTATCATCTCCAAAATATATTAGGTAGCAGAAGGGGTCTTGTCTCTTTGTTACTTGTATGCTTTGAACCTGGTGTTTCCAAGATGGTCCCTTATCCTTAGGTATAGAGTTTGCATTGTAGATTATCACTTAGGGATGGGCATCTCATAGTCCCATATTCTCTGCATTTGACCAGTTGTGGAACTCCATACAAGTCTCCACCTATTGCAAAAATTAACTTCTTTAATGAGTGGTGAGAGGTATGCCTGTCTGTAGATATAAGGATATATGTTTTTAGTATACTACGAAATTACTTTAGGGAAGTAACAAAGTAGGTTCTTCTCTAGGGTCTATGACTTTTCCAGCCATGTGTAATTGACTATGTTTGCAGTACCATCTATGATTTCCTTTCCATTCATCCAAGTCCAATTAGATAGTTGTTGATTACCCACAAGACCAAAGCACCACTTAGAATGTTTTGCAAATAAAGCAAAGTATGACCTTAAATGTATTTGAATATAAGAGGAACTGAGAGAGAACTAGAGAAATAGCACAACTTATTTTGATTCACAATTCGGCAACAAAATTTTTCCTTTATTGTATCAAGCTAATTTTTTTTCATGTGATTGTAGCATAACTTGATGTGCAAAAAATGAATTCTCATGGTTATAGCAATCCTGGATTATCAATTAAGTAAATGTTCTATTTTGGTTTTCTGAGTGTTAATACTTTTGTACATCATAGGGCATTTATTAGTTATGAGTATTTCAAGAAAATTTTCAAGTTTATATATTTATAAAAATCAACAGCACCAAGAAAATATTTTAAAGATTGTGCTGCCATCCAAAAAATTAATGAAAATTAATGACATATTGGGGTAGATTTAACACTGTCAAAAATATTGAAACATAAAACAAACAAGTCTGATGTATCTGAGAAAGATATTATGGATAATTTACTGTATGTGTTTCTATTTCTGTCTTTAAATAAAATCTTAACACAAAGGACAAATTTTGAACACTACAAAGAGTTACTGGGATTAACAGAAGCATTAAGTCAATCCTAAGTAAAACTGTAGCCCCAGGCTCGATTCATAAACAGTTTTCTAGTAACAACTATATTTGCTTTTATAAATTTTGAAGTTAAAAATATTTATTTCTATTTTATGTGTCTGAGTGTTTTTTTTTCCTTCAAGTGCACCAAGTGCATGCAATACCTAAAGAGGTCAGAAGAGGGCAGGTGGATGATTGGAATGGAACCAGGGTCTTCTGCAAGAGCAGCCAGTGCTCTTAACTACTGAACAATAACTGTAGTCCCTAAGCTTATATTATATTTTTAATAAATTTGAAAGTTGTTTTCCCTCTACTTTTTAAATAAATATTATTTTTAGAAATGTTGACAAGGAATTTATTCTTCTTGCCTCACTGGCTGGTAGTGGGCACAAAGAGGAAAGCTGGAAGCAGGTATAAATGTGTGAAAAGAGAACCATTAATCAGTATGAAATTCTACTATGCAAATTTGCTTGAAATGAAAGCAATCAGGGTGAATGCCTTAGCAGTGTTTGCATGGTGTAGCTGAGAAGGAAAACATCTAAGAAATCAGAAAAAAGGGAAATCTGCAAGACACATTTTGACCACTGGAATTTTCAGTATTAGTTCCTGTGGTTTTATTTTTGAACCTGTTTTTATTCTGTTCATAAATTTTCTTTTCCTTCATTGGAGTGGAAATCTATAGTGGAATAAAACAGCACTATTTTTTGCATTAGTGTGTGTGTGTGTGTGTGTGTGTGTGTGTGTGTAATCATGTGTGCACATTCATATGGATGCTGGAGGACAATGAAGGGTGCCATTTTCTCAGTGGTGAAAGCCTTGGGTTTTCAAACAGGATCTTTCAGTCTTGTGGATTGCCTGACTAGACTAGGCAGGATGGTAAGTGAATCTCAGGGTTCCACCTGACTCACTTTACCAGACGTGACAAATATATGTCAAAAAAAACCCAGCTTCTAGTATATGGGTTCATAGGTTTGAATTTGGACCCTCATGCCTCAATAATAAGCAGTTTATGGTCTGAGCTATCTCACCAATTGAAGACCACATAAATCCAAGCATGGTGCAGAAACAGCTCCATTTTCTTCAATTTTCTAAAGACAATAAAAATGAAATGCTATGTATTTCATTTAGAAACCTTGATGAAATGCTAACGTGATTAGCTTGTCACAAGATTGTCTTATTTTAACTAATCTCATATGCTGCTTAATTTATGATAGGGAAGCTTGAAAGAAGCCAATTAATTGATGGTCTTATAAATGTTTAATTAAAATTCTAATCAACATAAAAGGTGCATAAAATAATTATGTTAGTCAAATATGATTATATCTAAGGATAAAAGCTTTGAGAGGAGGAAGAATTTAAAAAAATCGACACATTTCTATTAGTTCATTGTAATTTGTCACCTATCCACTTTCCTAAAGTTGATTAGTAATAGGTGACAATTTTTTCCCTTTCCCTTTCAAGCCATGGAAGCAAGTTGATATACATAAAGTCATTACTTTCTTCCTTTCAATCTGATTAAATTTCTCAGTACCTGAAAATGTATAACCCCAGGAGTTCATTTACTGTCTCATTGCAGTAGTAAATATCACATGCATTATAAATATTACTGTTTCATTAGGGCATAATGAAAGTCAGTATAAGCAATAAAAGAACACATAGAGAGAAATGTTGACCCAAGAGCCAACCCTCCCCTAAATTAAAATTATTGAAGAGAGAAATAAACTTTTAGATTTGGGGGATCTACAATGCTTTCCCTTGCAACAGAAAAATAAGCATGAGGCATTCATTTCTCCATTATAAATGTTTAGGAAAGGGAATAATTACTTTGAGAGAATATCATATCATTTTTGGTTAATACAAGGGGATGGAATAAATCTCTCTCATTTATTGGAGGCCCTATGACTTAAATTTTTCATAACTCAGTATTCACATATGTTAAATGTTGAAACACTGTCAACATCATGTGTGGGATAAATTGTATCTTCTTCGAAGTGGACGTATCACCAGACAAGCTGTGAACTATGGATTCTAGGGGGGAAGAGCTAAGAGCCTAGTGGAGCCATGGCAGAGCAGGTTCCCTTGATGCTGCATGAAGGTTCATCCACCTCGGGAATTCTGGGATGCCACTGAGGTACATAAGAGCCCACCATGTGGGGCTGGACCCTCTTTCACCATTCTACCATCACGGGTCCAGGGCATGGAATTTATGCCAGGCAGCCATGTTTTATGCCAGAACCAGCTTGGCCATGTGACTCGAGTGCATGTGTGTTTTCTGCCATCACTTTGTAAGTAAGACTAATAAATTCTTTAGTCTAATTATGATTGGAGAGTTCTCTTTGCTTTGCCTTAGTAATCTGGGAACTAGGAAACAGCAGAGGTGAGGGGATGGGGCAGCGGGGACACTAAGTGTGTGGCTACATGCTGTGGGCACCCCTGCCTTGGGAGGAAAATTCTCTGCAGCAGATTTGATGTAGTCAGGGCAGGATTAGGAAAGCAAGCTCACAGTGAGAGGTGTTGACAGGAATCTTTTATGGGGAAAGCCAGAGGAAAATGCACAGGGAATCCTGGCAAGGTGGATTGTTTGTGCAGCATTTGCAGTCCCTTCTGCAGCTTTCATTCCACTGGTGGGATGGATTGCACAATTAAGATGTGGAGCTAGAGTAAAGCCGAATAAGCAGATAGAGCCAGCCGGGGGGAAATAATCCCCAGCTGGCCCTCCAATTCTAAGTGGTATGGAGTAGCAAGCCTGCTAGACTCGTGGGTTCACCAGATGAGTGTGATGCATTGAGAACGCCAGAAGGTTCAGAACAAACTTTGCAAGCCCTGGGAGTAGTGTGCCAGGAGCAAAGTTATAGTGAGCCACAGCGGAGGTAGCCTGGCCACTGCTGTGGGTGATAAGAAATCTCTCCAAGGAAAAGGCAGGATCTCAGAGGGAATCTGGAGATGTAAATGAATAATTACAGCAAGGTAAATTTAAAAGTTTGGCTTCTGACCTTGCCAGTAAGTTGCATAAAAGAGAAAGGCAGGTAGAAGTGTCAGTCTGATGCTTTTTTGCAGCTAGGATCCCCAGGAGAAAATTCAGATAATGTTAAAAAAGGAGAATGACACAGGAAAAGCACCAGGTGCCTCTTGAATTCAACCTCTAATAAAAAGAAAGGAAAATCCATGTCTCAACATGCTAATGGGGGCTTTAGCAATGGCCCAGTGCAGGAAACTAAGACAATCAGGCAATACTTGGCACTGGAGTTGCTGGAATTGGGAAAGACTTATAAGTGAGAAATAAAGGTGCCTCTCCCCACCTGTCTTGTAAGTGTGTGGGACCTGGGAGTGGTTGGAATTATTTTAAGTGCTGCAGAAGCAGGAAAACTGAATAATATAACCACCCATCCTGCCTTTTGACATAAGCTGCATAGCCCGAGACAGCATAATGGAAATAATTCCCTAATTGATTATCTAATAAGAACCATTAGAGATTCGTGGTTTTCCACACTAGAGGGTTCCATAAATACCAGGGAGTAGAAAATGATAGGAGAGGGGCAAATACTAATGAGAGAACTAAATATGAGGAGAAAAATATATAATACCCATCTCTACCTAATAAATAATCCTTGTCATCTAGAACTACTTTGGTGCCTCTGTACTCTGAGAGAAGAACTTTGTCCCTGACTTTCACACTAACTGGTTGAATCTCTCCACCCTTTCCTTTAGAGCCTGATCCAACAGCTACTACTGTTGCTTGCAATACTTTTCTTGATATTTTTCTGGAAGCATAATGCCACCTTTGGTTAGAGCTTCAGCTGTGCTCCTTTTAACCAATACTCTGTCAAACAGCGGTAGAATCTTTGTAAATGCTTGTCCTGCCATGACTCTGGCCTCTGCAGCCTGGACTCTGCTCTCACACAACAGCTACAAGGAGAGACCTGCAGTCTGGCCACAAGGCAAAGCTGCCCATTCCACTGCAGTTCTGAAATAACTGAAATAGTTCATCATGTAAATAATTTCCATGCCTCCCTTTTATACGAAACTGATGACATCTGTTGTCTGTGAAGTCTAGTTTCCCTTTACTGATATAAACATTTCCAAATAAAATAATGTAACTAAAAAAAAAGAAAAAGCTTGATTGAACAAGGCAATCCAGAGTGGTATGAAACTTTAATGGCTGTGCTGAGCCACATGACAGGACAGAGTCTTTATAAAGTAAGGGAGGCTTTGTCAAATATCAGTGACTTTACAAGCCAGCATGTAAAATATGCCTGTAGAGGAATGAAACAACCTACAGGAGATATAAAAAGGAAAAAACAAAAAAGGGAAGTCTACTTGGATTAGTAGGAGGCAAATGTGGCAAGATCTATGTTGAGCCCAAGCTCCTAAAGAACAAAAAATGATAAAAGGCCAAATTTTGTACTGAAAAGTCTCTGGAAGGCTTTAAAGTCTGAGGAGCATTTCACAAGAAGTTTACAAAGAATAAAAACTGATAAGGGGTGGGTGGGAAATGAACTCCCCAAGTTGAACAGAGTACTTTTCTTTGCTGAGAAAAATCTTGCTGGGGGTGGGAACAGTTTGCTCTGCTGGAGCCATGGCCCAGCAGCCAGATGGAGTCAGTAAAAGACAGCAGGTGTTCTGACTACAGCCAGAAGTCAGGCACAGGGCCTGCCTGACCCAGCTAATCAGCAAATACAGCAGAGGCAAAAGGAGACAACTCCCTCCTTGGCCCTCTGCAGGGCTAGGCAGCTTGAGTCAGGCCCAATAATTCTATCAAAACTGAAGAAATACAGGGAGGCTGCCTATAAAAACCTCAGGATACTGAATAGGTTTGAGAAAATGACTACAGATGCTGAAGAACTAACTAAATTAATGCTTCTTATCTGTGTCATTGTACCCATCGTGGATCTTTAGATACAATGATTGATACAGATAGATAAAATCTTCCCATCATATGTTGGACCTGGTTTATGTTTGATTTAATACCTAATGTTAATGTCTGAACATTTTATAGATGTGAGACTTGTTGGAGAGATATCAAATACACCTGAAGAAATAAGATAAAGAGTAAATTCATTAGGGGAGGAGGTACCGGAGCCAAGTATAACTATGGAATCTTTGGAAGCTTTATGGTTAAATAAGATATATTGGTATATATTAGATAGTACCAGGTATGGACTGCCCTACCTGGAGTTGTTGGGAAGGGCAGCTCTAAAAGCTCCCCAAAGGCCATTTTGCCTATAACTTTGGGTGCACATAAGGAAATGGATAGTAAGATCTTATTTGTGAAGAGATTACATGATATGAATGTGAGAAAGGGAAATTATGCTGAGACGTTTTACTGCAAATGGACACCAGATATTCAAAGTGCTGGAGAACATTATGCATATCACTGGAAATAAACGTTCTCTGAAGCTCTATAGAGCTCATGTGTGGTATTATTCTAGAAGAAGATGAAAGGCAATCCTGGCAGCCAAGTGTGTGTACACCCAGAACAATTCTAATTGGATCTATGGCCTGCTGCTTGTAGGGGACACAAGGACACACAACTGATACTGTAAGCCTGTCACCCCCTAGTGCCAGAAGACACATTAAAATATCTATTGTCATCTTTTGTTTAAAAAGCTGTAATGCCACGACTAAGATACCTTCCAAGTATTTTTGTTTGCACCCATAGAGTAACTTGTTATAATGGTTAATGTTTCTTTGGATGTCTCTGCTTCTTGCTATTTGTGATGTTATTAGTAGAGATAAGAAGACTCCTGAATAAGGCACCAGTCCATTGAAAATGGAACTTGATTTGTCACCTCAGAGACACTTCCTTCCTCCCGTCGAAGTCCTAAGGACTCTCAAGGAAGAGGTTGGCATATCCAGTTTATAAGGGCCAAAAAATGGAGGGTGGAGTGTGGGCTAAATTATATCTTACTTGAAATGGACTTATCACAGGAGAAGCTGTGGACTATGGACTCTAGTTAGACGGAGGAGCTAAGGGCAAAGTTTAATCTGCATGGCAACACTGTGAGTAGGTGCACAGAACTCTGGAACTCTGAGATGCCACTGAGACATATAGAACACCACCATGCAGGGCTGGGCCCTCTCTCGCCTTTCCACCATCATAGGCACAGTGCGTGGAATTTATGCCAGGACTCTGGGTGGCAATGTTTTCCACCAGAAACACAAGTGAATTAATGCATGTTTTCCACCAACACTTTCTAGGCAAGCCTAATAAATTCTCTACTCTAATTAAGATTGGTTCTCTCCTTGGGACCTGGAAAGCAGCAGAGGCATGGTGGGGCAGCAGGAAGCTACATGTGTGGGTACATGCTGTGGGCACCCCCACCTCAGGAGGAAAATTCTCTGTGACATAAAGCCATTATGAATGAATTCTTTAAGTGATGAAATAGTATACTTTCATTAGATGAACATTTTTCTTCCCCTCTGTTATTTCCAATATCAGAGCACAGTTTTTTTCTTATATTTTCTTAATGTATCATTTTATTGAATGTGCATTTCATACAATACATCTTAGTCATATTTAGATGTTCTTTCCCATCCACACCCAACACATATTTCAGTCTCTGAATTATGCATACATTCTGTTTTTGTGAACCAACTTTTGCTAATGCTAATCTTTAAAAATATATCTCAAACAGGAAATAAAATTCAGAATGTATAATTACTTTTACTCATGCCTTGTTATTTTTCAGTCCAGTGAAGAATTTGACATTGTATCACAGTGACTACCTAAACACCATTCTTTTTAATTGCTTTAACTTTTAAAAGTTCTTTAAAAATTTAAAGCATAATTTTAGTTTCATATTGAGAGTTTTAAACAATGTTTTGCTTATGTATATCTGTGCATGTGTGCCATATGTATGTGGATACCTGTAGAGGCCAGAAAACCATGTATGATCTCCTGGAGCCTGAGCCATCACAGGTGATTGTGAGCACTCAGATGTGGGTCCTAGGAACTGAATTCAGGTCCTCTAGAACAGGATCAAGGGATCTATAAAGGGATCTCTCTGCCCCTTTTCCTGAGAAATTGCAACAAATCATCACTGTATAAAGAATTAAGTGAAAGATTTTCTTCTAGTATTAAAAAATGTCCAGTAATAAAAAGCATTGTGCACATGTACTTTCATCATATTTTTTCTGCTCTCACAAATAGTAAAAGCTACACTATTTTGATTCTCTATTGTTTTATTTGAAAATATTATTTTAGGGATTGGAGAGATGGCTCAGTGTTTTAGAGCACTGGCTGGTCTGCAGAGGACCTGAGTTCTGCTCCCAGCTCCCACATGGTGGCTAACAACCATCTTTAAGTCAAGTTACAAGGGATCTGACACTTTCTTCTGGACATCCATGGGCACTGCATGACACAGGTGCTCTTGCATGCATGCAGGAAATACACTAATACTCATAAAATTCAAAATAAAGACAATAAAAATTAAACAGCAAACATTTATTTTTTAGCATCTTATTGATTCTTTGAGATTTTCATCCTATGTACTTTGGTCAGTCAGACTCCCTCCCCTATCTCCACTCTTTATTACCCGTGCCTGACTTTGCACCCTCTATTATTCTATTTTTAAGACCTCCGGAGCTTAACTTGTGTTCCCAAATGTTCTTCACTGTGAGTCTATCTGTAGATCCTGGACAACTGAACCAGCATCTCACCCTTAAAGACAACTGACTCTCCCTTTCTCGGCACCTATCAGTTACCGATGGTTCCTCAGCTAAGTTGGGACTTCTTTCCCCCACATCCACTTTAGTGATGGGATTTCATCTACCTTGAACTGGCCTAAGTCTTGTGAGTGCTGTCCTGATTGCTATGAGTTCATATGAATCACAGTCCTGTGTCTGAAAACAATGTTTCTTTGTAGTCATCCATCATTTCTTCCTCTTACCTCCTGTTCTGCAATGATCCCTGAAATGTGTGTGTGTGTGTGTGTGTGTGTGTGTGTGTGTGTGTAGGGGTGTGTTTGTGTAAGCAGGAAAGAGGTTATTTGCAGATTCCTGTACAATTGTGAAGAGGGGATAAGATCCCCTCTAACTGGAGTAGTAAGAGTATGTGAGCTGCCCATTTGGGTGACAGGGATAGAACTTTTATATTCTGCAGCAGGAGTTTTTGTTTTTAAGCAATGAACCATGAACTATCCATTTAGGCTCTTTATTCTTTATTTTTGAAAATGCTACCTCTTTCAATATTTAATATATTTCCATTGCCTATATATTGTTTCTCCTTCACAGAATGTCTAATTCTTATCTAGAATTTAAGGCTTTATTCAAATGCTATAGTCTTTATGAGATCTTCTGGTACTCTCAACTGGAATAATTATTATTGTCTGGCTTTCACTTTCACATATTAATCTTTCCAATTGATTTGTTTTAAATTTGATGAATCATATTATATCATCTATATGCTGCATGACATATGGATCATATATATGCCTATTTTGTATGTAACTCATAAAGACTGTAAGTCAAAATCAACAAAGTAAAGAAAAATAAATGGAGAAATTATGTATTTGTTGTTGTTAAAAGATTCAACTATTCAATCCATCATAGAACACCTGGTTGAAAATCTTAAAGACAGATATATAAACAAAGCTAATATCTTAAATTAAGAAACATGTTCAATTCATATTTCAAAGTAATTTATGTTCTACTTGAAATTATATTTGAATTTTATCATAATGTGTTCTTGACTGTTATTTTCAGTTTTACTTTTATGTCTTTTAAATAAATCAGTAAATTTTATTTAAAAATAACGTGTACAGGGCTGTAGAACAGTTAAGAGCACTTACTGCTTTTGCAGAGGACCCCCATTTGAATCAAAGGACCTGTATCAGCCTGCTCACAACTACCTGTAACTCCAGTTCCAGGAGATATGAAGCTCTCTTCTGACCTTTCTTTGGACTGCACTTACTTACACAAACCCACATTTAGACACACAAATAAACATAAATAAAATATAAGGGGTTGGAGACATGGCTCATCAGTTAAGAGTACTGGATGTTCTAGCAGAAGACCCAAATTTGATTTGCAGCACCTACATGGTGGCTAACAACCATCTGCAACACCAGTATAAGGGGAATCCAATGCCCTCTTTTGACCTTCACTGACATCGCATGGTTTGGGTGCTTTTACACACATTCCGGCAATAAAATCATATACATAAAATAAACATAATAATGAATAAATAAATAAAAGTTTAAAAAGACAAATTAAAATAATATATATGTATATTTTGGATATTCATTCAACTAATAAAAAGTTTATGGATATTATATACTGAATGATGAAGTGTTAATATGTATAGAAATTTTACATAGTAATCTCAAATTTCATATAAGTATTTCATTAAATTCATATCTCCAAATATGAACTTACCCAGACTTATCTAGACATGACTTAAATTTTGGTTTCATCATATTCCTTCTGTTGAAAAAAATTGATTTTTGTTTGTGCCTTAATGTTTCTAGCTTTAAATACAGTCTTACTACAAGGGTAGAAGAAAACTGAATATAAATTACTTAGCATTCCTAAATTTTACTTGGAAATTATGCTATAAATACTGATTTTCCAAATGAACAACCATGGAGAATACAGGCATAACAAAAGTATGCTTAAATATTCTATATAATATCTAGCACTTTAGGTAAAATATAATGCTATATTTCATAGTCATAGCTGACAGTTAAAATGAGAAACTTCTGTTTGTAATACCTTTTACAAATAATTTTAACTTCTTTGACTATTTTATTTAAAATTGAAAAGTGTTTTCCTTCATTATCTGTAAGAGTGATGGTAGAAAAGTATGTATGTACATTCATGTACAACATGAACACATATAAATATACACAGGTAGGCTGTGCTTTTTTTTTTTTTTTTTTTTGGTCTTTTTGAGATAGGGTCTCCCTGTAGCCCCAGCTGTCCTGGAACTCACTCTGTAGAACAGGCTGGCCTTGAACTCACAAAGATCCGCCTGCCTCTGCCTCCCAAGTACTAGGATTAAAGGCGTGCGCCACCAAGCCCAGCAGTGGGCTGCACTTTTTAAAAAGGGACACTGGAATATGTGATACTGTTCATTGTTATTATAGATAGAATTTTCATGATTTTCCATTTGTATTTCCTATTTAATCTCTTAGTAACAATTATAGTGTGTGAACTCACCGGTTTGTCATGAATGTTACAGACTAACTTTAGAAAAAAACATTCAGTAGCACTGGAAATACACACAGCGGTGTGCTATATACTTTCATATAAACAATATGTTTAGAATCAATTTAGAGAAAGTTCCTTAGTGTCATATAATATATCTGGTAAAAATGTGAGATTTCATTTTCCATGCTTAATAAAAAAATCAACAATTAGCAATAAGAGATTCAGTAGAAATTGCACCTCATGAATGAGAATAAACAAATGTATCTAAGATGATTGTGATAAAACCTTAAATGAGAACAGAAAGAATTGCATTTGATTTAAAATAATATTTATCTGTACAATTTAGTTGTCCAATATAAGTATAATTTATGAATATGCCACATTAAGTTTCAAAACATAGAAAAGCATTATTAAAAATGTAAATATATATTTAAAGTTAATTTAGAGGACTCCCAAAATTTTGATACACATGTTTACTGAAGAAGGCAGATAAATTACACTCCTGCAGGATTATTTTTGAGCCATTTTATAAAATGATTGTTCTTTTTTCTAATTGATTTCTACAAAAATCCCATTATCACATAGCACAAAAAGCAGTCTGTTGAAGACAGAAAATAAAAGCCTATGAAATGGGCTAGTTATCTTTTTAAACTATGTCATGAATTTGGCTGGCCTGGAGCTCACTCTGTAGACCAGGCTGGCCTTGAACTCACAGAGATCTGCCTGCCTCTGCCTCTGGAGTGCTGTGATTAAAGGTGTGCACCACCATGCCGGCCCCAGATACATAATCTTAGATGGAATGAGTACAGAAAAAATGTCATGGGAAAATAGGACAAACAGTGGGGTGTGTTTGTAAATTTCATGTGTCCTGCCAGCTCATCTCTTGATCTTCAAAATATGGCTATGCAGTAAAATATAAAAATAAATAAAATAAGTATAAGCCAAATGAGAAAGTGCAATCATAAAATTAACTCAGGTCAGGAGTACAGATATGACAGAATTTAACTGACATTGAACAATTGTGCAACAGTTCAAGCAGAACATGTCAACATTCAGACTTTCAGTAATCCAGAGCAAGGATGTGTGATAGAAGATAGATGTCTGACAAGCAGATAGATATGAGGGTAAGTGCATACATACATATTCATATGGAAGACAATGCTACTTGAGAAATGTGAAACTAGCAGCATCTCTTTACTGGAGATGGGACCACTCTGCCATTCATATGAATGTGTTCATGTATGATTTAAGTGGATGGACTCTGTATTTCAGGCAGCATTGTGTTTGGAAAGGCATTCACCACAGAAAACTTTCACTTGAGCATTTAGCAGTGATATACATAAAATAAATACATTTTTTCTAAATTGAATTTTTTTCCTTAATATCAGAATCATGTGGTCTTGAAAGTGATTCTTCAAAATTTATAAGAAATACCACTTGTATTAAGAAGGTGATTCAAAATAACAGAAGATATTTAGTATTATTATTATTATAAGAAAAGAATCTAGAAGAAATCAGCAAAATGAAATCCATAAGCATATGCAAGAAAGCACGGGTTCCTCATAACAATATTCAGCCTTTAAAAAATACTTCAGTTTCTTCCATACTTTTCAAATACATCCATTCAGATTTCATAAAAGGTAAATCATAAAGAAATATTTATGAACCTTTTTCTTGTCATCTCTTTCCAATAATGTACTTCTCTTACCAAAAGTTAGATTATATTGGAGCATAATACTTCTTTATTTTTAGGGGACCTGCGGTAAACAAAAATGCTATAATCAAAACTTTTAAATTTATACACCCAAGCAATTTAGCAATTTATTGAAAGTGTGTCTTGACTTTTAAATTTCAATTTCCCTATGTATTTTATAATATTTAAGTTTAAATTAGTGGTTTATTGTTATATTTGATTTTATTCTATTCTAAGTTTAAATTAGTGGTTTATTGTTATATTTGATTTTATTCCATTCTAAAAGGCACACTCATGAACAATATAAAGATGCAAAAAGTTCCTCCCTGATGGCTGTTTTTTACATGTACTAGAAAGTGCTAAACAGATTTTGGGGGGGAAATTCATCAACCTTCTAACCTAGCTGTGAACTCTTTGAATAACACAATGATGAACATGGCAAAATATGCCCACATGTACAACAGTGGCATGAAAGTTACAGTGGTAACTGGAATTAACAAATATTCTATAGGAATAAATATACTCCTCATATTATAAATTGTCCAAGAACTCATGGTGGGGGTGTACATAGGGCCCTGGGTAAACCTACTACTATTATTTTGCAGAATGGATATAGTAGCAAACCACTCCTAATTCGCATCTCTCTGCCCATAGATGGATACACCTCTCAGACCTCATTCAAGTTTCTTTGTGTAGTGGACAGTAGTTCAGACAAAAACTCACGACTTGTCAAATTGCAAAGAAGTAGCTGTGGAGTGCCTAGCCATAGATGAGAAATCTATACAGACTCCTTCACAAAGACTAAGAGATGATCTTGGAAAAGGAGATGGAAAAAAATAAGAGCCAGAGGTCTAGGCTGACTGAAGTAGTGTATTCTAGACATCATAGGACTGCTACATTAATAAACTCACAACAGTCATGGTGGTCTGCACCAAACCTGCACAGTATCAAGCCAGTCTGCATTTCTAGCGTGGAGGAGAAAAGGGCTTACTGGTCCCACATGGAGCTGAAGAAGTATTGACAGTTGATGACTTCTGGAGAAGGAAGTATTTTTTTTTTTAGGTTGTGGCTTTTGGTAGGTCAATAAGTCAATTGATCATCCTTCTATAAATGTTCCTACAGCTGTGAGAATATGGAAAGGCCAAATTGGACCTAAGAGATTACACCAAAGTGGGGAAGGGAGTAACTATGGGGTTGAATCTACAAGGAGTTCAGAGGAGAAGTAAGGGTGAATTTGATCAAAATGCACTGCAAAAATGTATAACTTTCTCAAAGAATTAATAAATATGCTATATTTAAAAGTGCATAAGATAAAGGAAAATATAACTTCATCAAACCCAAAAATAAATAATTTTACTTTGAGACATTTGTCACCCATTCTAATAAGAACAATGTTTGAGCATCAAAATACATTGCAGAACTTAAAGCACATATTAAAGTAAAACTTTTTGTAAATGTACAATAAGTATTCTAAAAATTCGCATTGACTAGGCTACATTGTATTTGGTGCAGATAATGTTTCAAAACTCATCAGCTTTCTCATGTGTATATGATTTTCTATATAACTTTCTTATTCAGGTCCAATTTAAAAATGACTGGCATGCCAAGAAATTAAAAAAGATAAAGAAAGAAGATGCAGGAAATCTGCCCGAAGGAAGTGGTAGTACAAAACAAAAGAGAACTGGGTGCTTATATTTTAAGGCATACAATTAACCTAACCTAACCTAAAAAGATAATAACTTACACAATTTAGCATAGAATTGCAAGGCAGAAACTTTGATAGTCTTATGCAGAATTGATTTTTATGTAATAACTCAAGAATTAATTTAATAGAAAGGCTGAATAAAGTACAAATAATGAAATACATTTTCCAGCATTTAAAGAGAAAATTAAGCAAAATCACTTGAAATATAGAAAATATAATCATGTGGAATGTTTACAAAATGTGAATTATTCCATCTAAAATGCAGAGATTCATTAAGTTAAAAATTATGAATTTTTAGCCAGGCATGGTGGTGCATGCCTTTAATCCTAGCACTTGAGAGGCAGAGGCAGGCAGATCTTTGTGAGTTCAAGCCCAGCCTGGTCTACAGAACGAGTTCCAGGCCAGCTGGGGCTATAGGATGACCCTGTCTCAAAAAGACAAAAACATATGAATTTTTGATATTAACATAGAAATACTACCAGTTGATAAATATTTCAAGAATATTTTAGAGACATTTTTTAAAGAGTAGGATATTTCCTGAATTTAAATGTAATAAAATTGCAATGAATTTCATTCATTTACTTAATCCTTAAAATAATCTAAGTAGATATTTGTGGGTTGAATGTGAAATGTGTTTAAACACTAGTATCTAAGCTTGTTGTACTCTATGGTGAGGTAAAGTGGCAAAGGTGCATCACTAAGTGTTTGCCTTCACAGTCATAGTTCAAAATGCAGTCTGTTTCCCAGACCAGAACACCATGTAAGCAATGTAGATCACCAAATTCTACTGAAACTGAGCAGTTCTACATTCTTTCCCTACAATGAATGATAGAGTGCATCTTCTGAAACCATCGGTCCAAAATATTTTCTTCCCTTAAGTTGTTTCTGTTTGGTAACTTACTACAATGTTGAGAAAAATAACTAGCATACTATTTTATTACCTTGATAACCATTGACGATTCAGTCATTAATAAAATATACAAAGTCTCTCCAAGGAGCTTATACTCTAGTGAGAGACAAATGAGAGAAAAACTGTACTCTCACAGGAGTGAAATGTAAAATGTACTTATGTGATGAAATACATTTATACTACTTGTGATGCTCCTATCTTGGATTTGATAATTCATTCTTCTTAAAAACTATCACATGAATTTCCTGGGTAGTAACAAGTGAGTAGACACTAAGCTTACAGGAAGTAAGAATGACAACATGAAAATGGGTGTGTCCTATGCTGTCACTTGTGTGATGATAGCTTTAAATGAAATAGCAACAAACTCTTTGAAATATGAGGTACGGTGAGTATTTGGCTTAAAAAATAGCTTAATAGCTGGGCGTGGTGGCGCACGCCTTTAATCCTAGCACTCGGGAGGCAGAGGCAGGTGGATCTTTGTGAGTTCAAGGCCAGCCTGGTCTACAGTGTGAGTTCCAGGACAGCTGGGGCTACAGGGAGACCCGGTCTCCAAAAGACCAAAAAAAAAAAAAATAGCTTAATATTAAATGAAATTATCCAATACAACAATCAACTTGTAATTATTAGACATGGAACAATTAGGTTATTCCAATAGTATGGACATTCAAATATTACCTGACAATAGAGTATTGTAACTTTTTTTACTTGAGTTTTGTGGGACCCCCTAGTCTGGGCCCACATGGAAGTCACTACATGGACAAAGCCACTCTTGATCTCATAGAGACCTACCAGTCTCTGGGTCCCAAGGGATGGAATTAAAGGTGCACCACCACACCCAGCTTTACTTAGGTTTTATTAGATAAATATACTGGTTATTAGAGTTTTATATTTAGTCAGAGCATCATTTCTATATTACATCCCTTTAGTTTTAGGTTAGTACCCCATTGCACTGTTATAAACTTGACCAAAGCAAAATTTTCATGTATTTCCAACATAAGAGCTCAAATTAAAAAAAAATAATAATAACAATAATAAATAATAACCAAGAAATGATATTCATGTGATCAACACTAGTCTAGAGGCTCTATGATAAAAATATATAAAAGATATGTCAATATAGTTGAGTGAATCTTAACTATTTCCTAATGGATCACTTATATAACAAACAGAAAAAGGGGAATACTTTTTAACAAGTAAAATGAATAAGACAAATAAAGTAGGATGAAAGGCAGTTAAAACATGTGTATGCCAGAAAGCCAATGAGAATTTGAATGTGGATAAACTAAATCCTGTCATAGCACTGACTGCAACATGAGAAAAGGATCCTCAGGTATTCCAAGAATGTCAGATTTGTTCCAAAAATGTCAGATTTGTTGCAAAATGTCTTAAATTCCAGTGTGTAGGTCACTTGTTTTGCAACTTTCCAATTCTTCTCTTTAAGGATTTTATACATTCATTTCCCAAAATTTGACTATTATTCTATCTTTTGAGTTGCTTAAACCAGTAGAATGAAATTTACATGAAGACAGAGGTTTCCTCTGGTAAAATATATTAAAAAGAGACACTCTTGGGGCAGCTTATTGTTTGTTGAAAAGCCATAGACAAGAAATCTGGCATTCTAACAAAAGTTCTCAGAAAGCCAATCAATCTGCTAATCACTACATGCTAAAGATAATATGCATAAGCTCAAGTAAGCTTACATGGTATGAAAATAGCTACCCATCACAAATATCTATATCATAACTCATAGAAGCTGTCAGAATACTACCCTGCATAAAAACAGGGAACTAATCATGCAGATGGAAATGAGTTGCTGACCATGGAATGGAGAAACTGTCTTTATCCAGTTATGTCCAATTTAATCACAAGATTGTATAAAAAGGAAAAAAATACACAGAAGTAGAGACCAGTGTATGTTAATTACATTTGAAGAGGGGCCAGGTCACCACAAATAAAAAAAAAATCTTTTACCAGGGAATCAAAACTACATTTGGATTAGTAGAAAGCTGAAATTTTTAGCCCTTGAAAGCAAATGTTAAGATTAAATGCCTTTTATGTTTAAAGTCCTACAGGGAGTTGGACTATAGAGAACATACCTCAACATAATTAAAGCCATATACAACAAACCCACTGCCAACATCATTCTAAATGGTGAAAAATTAGAAGCATTCCCCTTAAAGTCAGGATCCTGATAAGGCTGCTCACTATCACCACTCCTTTTCAATACAATGCTTGAAACTCTTGCTAGAGCAATAAGATGAGAGAAGGAATTTAAAGAGTACCGATTTGAAAAGAGAAGATCAAACTTTTTACAAATGACATAATATTACACCTAAGGGATGACAAGAATTCCACCAGGAAACTCCTAGAAATAATGAACAGTTTCAGTAAAGTGGCTGGTTACAGAATTAATCTAACAATAGACAAACATTCTTAGGATATATCTTTTATGAATTCATTTTGTGATCATATTTCATTGAACAAATACATTATCATCTATAAAGATCACTTATCCTATTATTGATACTCCTAAATAAGACATGGCCCCTTAACTAGATATCATAACAGGTAACAGTGATTTATCATCACTCTTTTCCATAAAATACAAGATAATAAATACACATTGGAAATTTTCAGAAGAATAATTTTTACATGATGTGGCAAATAATCCATGCCTGAGAATTTCCTTGTTCTCCATCCCACCCTGTGCACATGAGGCCTGTGTCTGTGAGAGGATACACAGATTCTTATTCTCTTTCTTGGATACATTGAATCTGAAAATAAGTTTATAGGGTCTATGTATTACATGAATTATAAGCAATGTTTAAATTCACTAAAGGTGGAAATGCTGTGTTTTCAAGTATAGATAGTGAGTTTCTCAAGGTAGTGTGGTTAAAATGTTTAGTCATCAAAGTGGTGCTAACGCAGGTGGTAGAGCTTTTGAAAAAATGAAATTTGTTTGGAATGCCCAGGAAATTGGGGTCATTACTATGAAAAGACTCTGATAATCTGGTACCTTCCAATTCTTCTCTGCTTTATGGATGATGAGAACAGCAGGTACAAGACCAATGTAAACTCAAGCAGACAAAATCCCATCATAGAATTGTGGAAATGAATAGCTAGCCCCAATCTTAGTCTAAGAATTTTGGGCAGCTGATTACTTATGGGTGAGGAAGAACTGATCTTTTTAAAGGGAGGGACTCCAGATAGACCGACTTCAGTGGATGAACATGCACTGAAGGACATCTAGAGACACTAACATGACATGATAGGCCTTAACACAAATGACAGAATGTGTGATATCAACTGGGGGGCTGTGCTCTTCAGTGCACACAACCTAATGGGGAAGGGGGTATAAAGATTATTAAGATGTTCTGAATGATATACACAAAATTCCATGAAAAACATTATAAAATATTATACACTGTTATTTATTTTTTATCAATACCTTTTTAATTTTATACTATTCCAAAATATGCATATATACACTCCATACATAAGTCAAAATTAAAAATTCTGAAAATAAACTGTAGGTTGATTCCTAAGCACATTTAGAGATTCACATTTTAACAGTAAATTTGCATGCAGGTATAAAGTCATGTGACTAACACCAAATCCCCAGTTGGTAGGCAAACTGAGCAACTTTATTATTATATTTCATTGTATCTGAAAGCAACTGTGCTATTACAATGTAAATCTATAAATGGGCTCTAGAATTGTCTTACCACTTATATTCACACATTTTAATTACCATATATAGATGGAGGAGATGTAGTCATATTCTAAAAAAAGGATGTAAAGATACACTGTTACTTAAATCTCAGTTAAACAAACCAAAGGGGAGTTGTGGACATTTCATCACTTTAGAATCTCATGTTAAATGTTCTCAAAGCAGCAAAGAGGCATGGGAGCTGGCAGAGAACATAAGCCTCCTAGAGGACACATTTCACTTCAGACAGGCAACTTCACTTGGCAAAATTAAAGGATTTTTATTGGCAGCCATAAGGAGAAAACTGATCTAGTGACAAAGCATCATTGTGAGGCCAATCAGAGAGAGTTGTAATACGTTCTTGAGAAAAACATTTCTGTTTCAGTATTTCTTCTTAGAAATTAAAATCACCAATAAAATCAATATATACCATTGTATGAAACTGAGATAGTTAACAGAATTTGTAGATTTTCCAAATACATTTTGCAGAAATATGCCCATTTTCTAAATTGAACAATTTTCTCCTTCTTGTCTTACTTTCATGTGACTAGGCCTGTTTTATATTTTTTGATTGTTCTGGGTACCTTATCAAAATCAGAAGAACTTCTATTTCTAATATAAAATGTATTGCTATAAAATATAGCCCTCATTGTAAAACAGTTTCTTGCTTTGCTTCTCTTCACTTAAACCAATTCTATTTTATCATCTGCGGCTCTATAAATTACTATTTGTTTTAAAATATTTTGTCATTTTATTTTACTTTAGTAAGGAACCTATCTTTATCATATAAACAAGGAATAAAATCGATTTTTCTGTAGACAGTTATAAGGATACACTTTATTGGAATATTTTTCACAGGTTTCATAAATGCTACCTTAGTAATAGTGTGCATTATCCTGTTACATAACATGCAAATCACGAAGTATTTTGGAACTCATTTAGTTCTTATAGTCGTTCTGTGTCATAAACTCTATTGCATTTTTCCATTCTACAATATACCAACTGATATAGTATGGTATTTATTAATATCCAAATTAAAGAAAAAACAATAATTGACCAAGAGAAAATGAAATCTGGAAAGTCTGACTAGATAGACCAGTTCCAATATACTAATCAGTTGTCCTATACAGAACATCCTGAAAACATAATTTCATCTACGTATGTATGATTTCAAACACAGTAAAAATATATTGAATATACTGTAATGAGAAATGAGATAAAATGAAAATATTGTTGAATAAATTCCTTTGCTTTTGTTTTCTTTTTAATGAAATTTTTATCATATTCATTTAAAATCATGACTTTAGGACTTTAAACTGAATATAAAATACTCATAAATTGGCTCTTCAGAGAATCTGTGACTCTCCTAGTGCACAAATGTGACAAAAATGTGAAAAAATGAGATAAATATTTGCAAGGAATTATGAAAATCTCACCATTGGAATGCCTGAACAAATGAGAGAATCTAAGTCAACGGAAATTCACTTAACTATTGTAATAGAATCCTTTTCTTGTTAGCCATCCCAACCACTCCACAAATGATTTTGAATGTGCTCTGCTCATTTGTTTTCTAGTCAATACACATCTTATCTGAGGTGTATAATTAATAGTAAATATCAATTCTGTTTTGGCCCAAACTTTACTCCACTTTTGCTCAAAAATCTCAACATTCTCTTGGGAGCCAATTATTTAGTTAATATGAAGGACAGAAAACTTCTAGACTGTGACACATCCAAGATTCTGTAAATTCAGTCTGAAGCATGGTAGGAAATTTTATGCATTTCAGACATTATAGTAAGAAAGAATTTTATTCAGCATGGTACAAATATATTTTGGGGAATTCAACACTATTCTTGGTAGCTGGCACAGGTGTTAAAAGGCTCATTTAGTTAATTCAGCAAATCTGGACTGAAATGCAGGGTACTAGAAATTCCTTAATTTATCTTTTTTAATATATAATCTTTTTATTTTATTTTATTTATTATTTATTTATGTGTATGAATGTACTGTCTGCATGTAGGTTTGTGCACCCGTGTCGTGCTATGTATGCCTCAGACGTCAGAAGAGGGTCTCGGATTCCCCTGGAACTGGAGTTCTCCTGAAATTGGAGTTACGGATGGTTCTCAGCCGCCATGTGGGTGCTGGGGACCAAACCCGGGTCCTCTGCAAGAGCAGTTGGTGCCCTTAACCGCTAGGCCATCTCTCCAGCCCCCTTAATTTATCTTTGAAGAAGGAATGCAGGACCTATGGAGATAGTTAAAGCTAAAGTGGAATTTTGTTGAGGACTTTTAAATCATCCAGTGAAAATCTTCAAAGAGGGACAAGAAGATTGCCTTAATTATTATAATGAAAATGTGTAATGGTTTGAGATTTCATAGGACTTGAACTTGCTGTAAGCATTCTTGCAAGTTCGTGTGTCCTATTCAGGTGTAAGCACTCTACAGCCTCTTGGAAATGGGGGAGAAGATCTGAAGACCATCAAACTATGCTGCATGAAAATCCCAATATTTTTTTATTACTTCTTTGAGAATTTCATACCTGGCTACAATGCATTTTTAATATATTCACCCTTCACCCTCCAATTTGTCTAAAGTTCATTTTGTGTCTCTCCTAGTTCAATTAGGTTAGCTTTACATTTTCCGTAGAGCATAGGTGAAAGTAGACTAGACCTGTAGAAGAATAATAAAAGTAAGGGAAATTTCTTTGGCTCCTAGGAGTGGGAAAGTGCAACAGCAGACTCTGAATGCTCAGATCCACATGTGGAGCTAAGAACTTAGCTGGTCATCAAAGGATATGGGAAGTCCATTCCTAAGAATCCATACCGAAGAATTGAAACTGCAAAGGATGGAAACCTCCACTGTCTCCATCTTAAGTCTAACCCAGAGGCAAAGCCACTCCATGCACAAGGTGAAATCTCAGTAAACAGAATTCATTGGAAAAGGATGTTTTCACAAGTTTCAGTCTTTCAACCTCTTCCAAGTTTCCAGCCTTAATTTCATCTTCTAAAGTGCCCCTCTCAGAGCAGCTGATGGGACATCTTGCTTGTTAAATTGAGGAATGGAGCAAACTGAAAGGATATGCAAATTGGGACCAAAGTGCACTCAGGGCACACTGGCAAGAGCCAGGAAATAAAGCTCATCACATCATAGGGACTACCTACCTTGGTGAAATTTCTCATTGTCTGGGAGAGCTTGTGGCATCCCCTCTGAAGTAAAGGGGTTTTTGCTGGATATGTTCACCTATATAAAGACAATAGAGCCCTCTGGAGGAGATAGTTCAAAATTCTATGTCTACATTAAAAGCAATTAAATTGTGTTTTTTTCACACATAATTTAAATTACTTACGTTTTCACATTAACTGTTAATAATTTTGAAGTGTGTTTTAGAAATAGCTTTTTGCTTAGTATGATATATCCACATATGCACATTAGAAAAGCTCTAATTTTAGTTTAAATATGTATATCGAAAATCATTTTAGATGATCAAATTTAAAATATAATTAGAATGTTATGACACATGTGTACTATTTTCTGAGCATTCAATAAAATATCCATAGTAAATAATTTTAGAAGAATTTTAGTTTTAGAATATGTTTACATACTTAGTTATTGAAGATAGGTGTTTTAGATTTCTTAAAAAAAATAAACAGATATGTTAAGTGAAGTAACACAATCCCAGACAACCAAACGGTGAATGGTTTCCCTTATTTGTGGATGCTAACACCAAGTCCCCAGTTGAAAGGCAAGCTGAACGACATTGTTGTTATATTTCTGTTTATATGAATATAACTATGTAGTTATAATGTAAATTTCTTAATGGGCTCTGCAATTAATGTATATGGGTGGAAAGTATGTATTCATATTTTAGAGTAATATAAAATTAAAGGAGGAAAATGTGACTTGCTAAACATTAAAAAAAAAGACTGAAAGTTGCAGGATAGTTATGGCAGAATGGATGATCTGGGGCTGGTTGGGGAGAAGGTAAAGGGGAATATGTCTAAGTTGAACTTTAAAATGATGTCTGAAATACACAAAACATCAATAAAAGCATTTTATTAAAAATAAACAGAGTAATGTAAATATTCTAAGTAAATTTAACCACATTTTTCTCAATGAAATATTATTTTTAAAGAATGCTGCCATTGGTGGTGGTGCTCACTGGTAGGATTTGCTGAAGGAGGTAGAGGCAGGAGGATCAAGAGTTCAGGGTCATCCCTGGCTACACTGAAGTTCACAGTCAGCTTGGGCAACCTGATGAGACCTTTCTCCAAGAAAAAAAAAAAAAACCAAAAAAAGACGGTAACTATATGCAAGTTACATAAAATCGCTAGAAAACAAAACTCCATTAGGTTCGTCATTTCTCAGTTTAAGTACATGCATATCCATTATAATTCTACATATCCATTATTTGATCCTTTTTACATTTTGACCTCTTAGTGATCTATGTTCAAATTCCATCTTCCCCACAGCTTGCACCCCTTCCCTATTCTGCATCCATCTTTTCCTTGAATCTCTTTTTACATCCTATGAGTTATTTTGTCATGACCAAGAAAATCTTAACAAAAATGTAAGAATCCTTTCCTGTTAAATCAATGTCATACTCAAATTTTAATAACAGTTTTTAATGTGTGTAAATTCGAGTAGTTTAGCTTTCTTTAAAAGTTTGGCACTTTGCATTAACTACTATATAACATGTCAAAAAGTACTGCTTTATTTTTAGGTATCTTCTTTCTCATAGTGATATGTTCAGAATAAAGCTTTAAAAGTTGTGTCAATATTCATATAGTAAACATTTAACTACATAATTTAATGGACTATTATCTAGAGTTAAATAATCAATCTGTGTTCCTAGCTGAATGAAATTTTCATCTTGCTGAAACAAACATTTCTGTATCTTGGTCAAATACCCACTTTTTTGGCATATAAAAAAAATCACATTAGTCAGAAAATAAAAGAACATCTGTTAGTTGAAGCCAACTAATACTTGAAACAAGTTATTTAAAGTTAGCTTTTATGTGCAATTGATATTACTTGGTCTGCAAATGGTGATGTTGACAAATATTGTACTTAAAAATTTGGCTAAGTTTTCAGGGATTCTACAGTGTTTCCTGTCCTGTGAGACATCGGAATAAAGTAACAACTAAAAAACAACACAATACCTGCTCTTCGTTACAAAAGTTGATATTAAAGGGTAGCTATGCCAAGAGAACTGGATGAAAATGAATTTTCTTGGTATTTAATGCAATTAAGGACTAAATCACACACTTTAGAGTGTGAAGAAACCAGCCAGTAAAAGACAAATATAATGTGGATTTATTCACTGAGAACATCACTATAAACATCAAACAGCCATTCTCTCCATTAAACTTGTCAAAGAGAATCTAAAAAAAAAAAGAAAAAAGTATATATATACATATATTTTTAATAATAATATTATAAAAATAAAATATAATATATATATTAGTATATATATATTTATATATATAATAGATATATATTAGATGATATATAAGTATATCTAATAAAATATATTAATCTTAATATATATATATATTATATATATATATAATATATATATAAATATAAAAAAAAAAAAAAAAAAAAAAAAAAAAAAAAAAAGCCGGGCGTGGTGGTGCACGCCTAGTAATGCCTAGCACTCGGGGGAAGCAGAGGCAGGGTGGATCTTTGTGGTGAGTGTTCAAGGCCATCCTGGTCCTCAGAATGAGGTTGCAGGACAGCTGGGGCTACAGAGAAGACCCTGTCCCGAAAAGACTAAAAAAAAAAAAAAAAAAAAGAAGATACTAAATTTTTCTTCCAAGAAAGATGATCTCAGTAATTTTAAAGGCTAAAGATGTTACATTATAGGATTGCTATGCAGGGACACGCACTCTTCAGTTTCTTGTTCTCTAAAACATAGCCTCATATAAACTTACAGTGATGACAGTATCACAAAACCCATACACACTTTATCAGACAAAAATCCAGCATAGAAAAGGGAAAAGGAGGGGCTGGAGAGATAGCCTAGCGGTTAAGAGCACCTACTGCTCTTGCAGAGGACCCGGGTTCGATCCCCAGGATCCACATGGAGGCCGAGAAACGTCTGTAACTCCAATTCCAGGAGAACTCCAGTTCCAGTGGAATCTGACACCCTCTTCTGACCTCCGCAGCATTGCATGACATGGGTGCACAAACCTACATGCAGACAGTACATTCATACACATAAAAAAAGAAATAGGAAAAGGAGAAGCAGGTCCCAACCCTAGTCGAAAAACTATTGGCGACTTAATACTGCTCGGTGAGGGAGAATGGGTTTTTTAAGGAGGTGACTAGACTTCAGGAGATGTACTTGCACCCAAGGACATTGGGACACAAAATCTTGACTGGATAGGACTCAATGTATATGACAGAATGCATGAAATTCAGTGAAGTGACTATGGGAGGTGCAGATGGTTGAGGGGGTCTCAATTTGATTAAGATCTATTATACAAAATTCACAAGAACTCAAAAATATTTTTGAGAAAAGATGTTACATTAGAAGCCTGGGAGTTATACATTGAAAGCTGTACTTTTCCATTATCAGATGACTTTTTACATTTACTGAAGACTTGTGTTGATAATTATTAATATTTCCATTGCCAGCATGTGCGAAGCTGTAAAAAACAAGTTGCCCTATTGTTGAAAAGCTCTTAGTTATGTAGTAAATGAAAATTTACAAGAAAGAACAGGGCATAAAAATTTATGCTTTTGATCCCAGTACATTGAAGGCTAACACAGGTAGATGACTTTGAATTACTAGCCAGTTTTATGATGTAACAGTTGTAGGACCTGCTTAAGCTACAAAAAGAAACACTATCTCAAACAAAACAACAACAACAAAATGTAGAGGCAAAAATGAACAAAATTCAAACAAAAGATTTGTATGGGCTTCACCTAAAGCAATGTCATATGCATACATTACATGTACTATGTTCTCTTGGATAAACCACAGTGAGCATGCATATGATGTGTACAATATGATAGAACATGCAGAGAGTTGACAATAACTGCTCCTGTATTACTCATGCTATTCACATCATTTGAGCTACTTTGAGTGCTTCCACTATCAGTTCTATCAGTAGGAATCAAGGAACAACTGAACTCTATGTACCTTCTTATTTTCAAAAAAAATATGCTCTGGATTTTTCTGACATTTCCAATCATTCATATTAATTATTTTTGACTGAAATTTGACATTATTCCTTCATCAACTACTGTAAACTATAACTTAAAAATCCACAGTAATACAAGAACTAAGTTTAAATTCATTTTAAAAGGTGGGCAGCTTCCCTTGTGTTGTGCTGAGGCTTAGCTAGGTAATATATGGAAATTATTCCTTTCTTGCTTTTAGGGTTATTTTTTTTTCCTTTTTCAGTAGAAATTCTTTGAATTTATGATGATATATTTTTATAATTTTTTTCTTCTCAAACTGCAAGCCTCTTTATTTACCAATATTTACCTAACTTGGAAAATTTCTTCACCTAGTAATTGGATTCTTGTATCAATATTGCATACTGATCAGAGTAAAAGTGATCATATGAAGGAATGATATATGAACCGGTAAATTAAACAGGACTGTATTCCCTCTCCCCAACATGGATTCCCTTATAATTCCAAGATCTCCACATGAAACATAAAGGTATTTTGAAAGTCTGTATACTAATTCTGAATTTTAATTCTAATTTAAAAAGTATTTTAGTAATTATATTGATTTTATGTATATGAGTGTATTGCCTGTGTGTAAGTAAGATGTAAGGTCACTCATGTTATGCAATACGAAAGGTGGTCAAAAGAGGGCATGAGATTCCCCTGTAGCTGGAGTTATGAACAACTATTAGAGACCAAATATTTGGGGAACTGAACCTAGGTCCTCTGCAAATGCAGCCAGTGATCTTAACCAGTCTGTCATCTCTCCAGCTCCAATTCTGATTTTTGTTAGTGGATTTAGCAAAGAAAATTTGATTTTATATCTATAATAAAATAATAGAAATAAAAAAACACTATTACATTTGCAAAGAATATGCATCCCTGTTGACAAGCAATAAACAAAGAAGCACAATATGTTGTACAAAGGAATCTTAAAATGAATTTTTTAAACAAAACAACAGCAACAACCAAACAAAAACAAACATTTGTGTCATAAAGATGTATGTGTGAAATTATTACTATTCACTATATAATGATTTAAACCAAAAATGTATGCTTAATAACATAACTCATCAAAAGCTACTTTCTTTCTTTCTCTTTCTTTCTTTCTTTCTTTCTTTCTTTCTTTCTTTCTTTCTTTCTTTCTTTCTTTCTTATTTTCTTTCTTTCTTTCTCTTTTCTTTTTCTTTCGTTGTCTTTCTCTCCTTCTTTCCTTCCCTCCCTCCCTCTATCCTTCTTTTCTCTCTATTTTTCTTTCTTTTTTTCTTTCTTTCTTTTCTTTCTTCTCTCCCTCTGTTTTCCTCCCTCCATCCTTTCCTTTTTCTATTTCCCTTCCCTCCCTTCCTCCTTCCCTCCCTCCCTCCCTCCCTCCCTTCCTTCTTTCTTTTTTTTTTTTTTTTTCCTGAGGGAGGGTTCATGGAATGTATGTCTTGAGAAAGCTTTTACTTCTCATTAAACTTAAGTTACGATTTATGATATAATCTTCTTTATTCCCTGACCTGTTTGGTGGGGAATTTCTCTTACAGAACTCCATCAACTTAACCCTGCATCTGTGGGTATAATTGCCAGAGCTAAGTCCAAAATATATAAGTGGACTGGGCATGACACTTACCTGCTTGATTTGTGGTTACATTTACAGACACATACTGCCGGGTGCCTGGGCTCAAGTCGGACACTCCATTCAATGCCTCAATCTCAAAGGTATAGTTTGTGTGAGCAAGTAGGTCCACCATCATGACAGAGGTGTTTTTCAGGCCGATTTGCTGGGGGAGGTACCTGACATGACCGCCACACTCCTCACACACACCTGCATGGGAGTTGCACTTCTTGCATGCAATATAATATGACACATCTTTCCGTCCACCAGTGTCAGCAGGCGGAATCCACTCCAGAAAGACACTAGTTTCATTAACATTTGAGATGGCATTCCGAGGAGCTGAGGGGGGTCCTGGTTTGCAAAGTAAAGTGAGAAAAACATTTTAAGATAATATTAATTAGGTATAATTTATCACACTAATTCCTGGCCAAAAGTAAAACTAAACTTACAATTAATATTTTATGCCATAATTTATAATAATCTTTTAAAAATTTTGCTACAGTTTTTAAAATAGTGATGTTTGTGCACAACAGAAATTACTTGCTTTGGCAATGTTAAAATAGTAATATAATAAATCAGATATTTTTCTTAATATATGCGTAGATAATAAAGGAGTAAATATATGTATGGAAAAATGTTACCTAGAATTTCATATTTTATAAAAAATAGTATAGGAATTTGGATATTGGACTGAGAGCTTTTATGTTAGACTAAGACATAATTATGTAGTTTCTGGTAAGCATAGGTAGAATTTGTTCAAGAAGATTCTTGAGAATGAATTATTTAATAGTTTAAAAAGGCAGCCTTAGCTCACCACAAAATAATCTATGTACATTTTTAACTACTGACAGAATTTAAACATTTTCCTGCTAAGATCCATTAGTCAAACTCTTGATTTATGGAATAAGTTATTTCACCGTTTACTCTTCCAAGTGAGAATTTTAAATAAAATTTGAAATTCTAACTGAAATAGGATAAATGAAAATGTTTCCCATTTTCAAGAATCAGTAGGCTTTTAATCTTTAATAACCAACCACACTAAGGAAAGAAATATATACATTTAACTAAGTACATTTATATACTTGTAACCCCTAGAATAGTGCTAGGACTTTCCTGATTTCATGCAGTATTTCTTAGACACTTTATTTTTATCCATGTGATAATTGAAATTGGATGTAGTTTTTAATCTATTTTCATTTTCAGAAATATCTTATTTAATATTTGGTAGTAAAATCCATACATTAGATTGTTTAAATGATACGTTGAGTAAATGGCAATGACATTCCTTTGAATATTATTTTAATTGTTTCAGATCCTAATGATCACCATACTAAGGAGAAACAAATTGATTCTACTCTTGTCAATTTTTGGATATTTAAAATATTAACCTCAGTAATCTTTAAACAGTTATAGGACCAGGTGTTCTAAAAAATTAGCTTACTTTTTTTTTTAGTTCAGACATCTAATCAGTACATCTCTCTCTACAGGAGATAAAAATGGGGTCTTGAGCTATTTGAATGGCTTAAAAGCATGAAGTCACCTATACAAGATAATCTAGTTTAATTAGTCTATTAGGTATTTATTTGACATATAGAATTCAAAATCCATTTATATATAACATTAATCCATATTCTCTGAGGATTATATTTAAAGGTGATTTTGAATGAGAAAACAAATATTTAAGATTTAAAAATTCTATTTAAATAAAACAGCTCCCTATCTAAAGAATTGACTTTTCCTACACTGAATCCCCATCATAGCTGTGTTTATCATTGAACTTTGTGAATTTTTCAACATGTGCAACCTCATATACTTCTTTTTATGCAACCCCTCTTAACTCTCAGCAATTTATTTATTTATTATTTATTATTTTATGTGTTTGAGTGTACTGTCTTCATGTAGGTTGATGCACCCATGTCGTGCAATGCCACAGAGTGCAGAAGTCAGAAGAGAGTGTGGGATTCCCCTGGAACTAGAGTTAAAGACGGTTCTTAGCCGCCATGTGGGTGCTGAGAATTGAACCCGGGTCCTCTGCATTTGGTGCTCTTAACTGCTGAGCCATCTCTCCAGCCCCATAACTCTCAGCAATTTCTAAAGATACAAATACAATTATTATTCATTACAAACTTTAGCTTATTTAATATTGGAAAATTAAGAGATTTTAATTTTATGTCAAAATATTTCAGGCTTACTGTCTGAGAAAGACAAAATATAGCCAATATGTACATATTTAGAATGATGTCAGATTTTAATTTTAATGCTGTGAGCTGAAGTATCTTCATTTAATATCTTTGGCCAAAATCTATAAAAATGTGACTGTCTGACTCTTCCTATTTTTCTGATTCTATGTAAAACACATCTGCACCTTTTAGAAGGATACACATGCCTCTAAAGTTAGGAATCCCAAATTAAGTGAAGCTCTATGAAAAGTGAAAAGGAGAGAAACACTTTAGCCCCACATGAAATACATTTCACTGCCCCGAGTCAAAATGAAGTGTGAACCACATTGTAGCTTGGAGATGGATTCCTGGCTTATGAGTATTCATTTCTGTTTGAGTTTTTCCTCTAGGTTTATCAAACTCTATTTCCAGGGAATATAGGNCATATATATATATATATATATATATATATATATATTCTGGAAACAAACAATGGGAGGAGTTGGAGTCATAACTGAAATTCCAAAGAGCCAAATGCAGAAGAAAGTTCAAAGTCCACATCTCAAAATCATATTCAGGGGATCATATACAAGTGTGATCCTAGGAATCAGAATGAAAACATACACAATAATAATGTTTTTTTGTGAAGTGGGTATGGCTTATTACTTCTTTGAGCACAACACTAGAAATTCTCAGAACAGGAGATAGAGAAAATGAAATATGTGGCCTTTTGTTCTAAAAGAGTACTAAGCAGATATTACCATCAAAGCCTAGCCTCACAGAGAACCAAAATAACAAATATGAAGAACAAGGGGCACATGTGCTCTAAAGATGGGAATGATGGCTGGACAATTTTAAAAACTACTAACATGAAGCTGTGAAATGTAAAATATGAATCAGTATTCTTAATGTCCCACTCTTTTCTGGCCAGTATTTTTCTTGTTATAAAGGAATTGTTTTGCTCTTGCACATCCAGAGAACTTTTTCCATCTCTATTACAAAAAAATCTATCTCCTTCAACCAAAATGTTCATATCAAAAGTGTATACAGCATTGACATTTATTAATTAGAGGATATATTTTATTGCTAGTATGGATGTAGTTAATAAAATTATTACTCATGAATTACAAAGAATGATTTTCAGTTGTGTGAAGTTAATATTGTTTTGCTCAAGAATTCTGAACTTTTACTGAGTATGATATTCAGACACTGAAATTTGTTTAAAACGTTCAATTTTGATGTTTCTATATAGTCATGTATACTACTTGTGTCTAAAGTTGAATGTGAAATGACAAGACTGGTAGACATTATAGAGTACACCCACAACTAAGTATGTAGGAGCTAACAAATTAAATTAAGGCATATCCTGAATGGAACATACTGTTGAGAAAGATGTATTTACTTCTCTTCCTTTTCTTTACATTTTTCTTTATTACACTGAATTTATTAGTGGGAAATCTCTGAATGTATGTATTGTCACCAAGAAAACAAATGTGTAATCAAATGTGTAATATTTCTCTAAATATGTAGAGATTAGAAATATAAAGGCTTAGATAAAAGTAGATTTATCCACTATAACTACTGATTAAATGTTAATATCTACACACACTGATTGTATGATCAACAAGTACAGCATTGGTAATAGTTAAGAACTCTGACTAACAAGAAGTATGGCATCTGCATGAGAGCCCAAGCACAAATTTGGACTTTATAAATTATTAAAATCTGATTTGTCCCAGTAGTACTGTATGCTCCAATACATATTGCCTGCATGCTGCAATAAATTATATTCTCAGGGCCCTTGGAGGTTGCTCAGGCAAGTTACACCTTGGTGAAGTTGTCATTTATTACATAATTATGTGATCAGAAAACTGCCTTAGAAATAAGCAAGGAAGAGGTTTGATGTGAAAAGTCAAGATTTGCTGACGTCAAGAATAGAACAAGGAACAAAATAAAAATAATCATTGTTTATCCATGTCTCAGATGTTGAATTTGAAGTTAGGGGAAAAGGATGCTTCTGACAATGAGTAAGAAAAAGACATATATTGTCAAAGTGTACTAAAGGAAAGTGAAACTTGAAAAGGCTATCGTGTGAAGTGTAAACATGCCTGTTTTAAGGAGAAATAATGAAACGTAACAGGCTCCACCACGCTGTCTCTCCAAACTGGTGAATTAGAATCACCAAATAGCCACAGGGTTCCTTACTTGTGCATGCCATTGTGGGTGGATCAGACTCCCTCCTGAAATAATCCTTTTCACAGACACAAGAGGTTGAAGCTTCCTCATGGGTGTAACTGTGAGGTGGACATTTGCTGCAGCTCTGGCTGTGAGTAGAGGCTTTGAAGAACCCAGGTCTGCACACTGTCAAAAGAAATAAGAAACTAAGCTTTTCCTGGGAACAGAGGCAGTGTTTGTTTTGTGAATAATGTATTATTTTGACTAGTATACACAGGTTACAAAGAATACAATCTTTGCATCAATTCCAAGAGTTTTTCAGTCAGAAAATTTTATTCAAAAAGAAAATATTTTTCATTCAAATAAATATTTAAACTGCTCAAATTAGCATGTATTTAGCATACATATTTAAATAGTTTCTAGGATAGTGGAGCTTAAGAAATAATATTTATAAAAGACAAATTATAGCCGGGCGTGGTGGCGCACACCTTTAATCCTAGTACATGGGAGGCAGAGGCATGTGAATCTGTATGAGTTCAAGGCCAGCCTGGTCTACAGAGTGAGTTCCAGGACAGCTGGGCTACAGGGAGACCCTGTCTCAAAAGACAAAAAAAAAAAAAAAGACAAATTATTCTATGTGTTCAAAACTGAAACAATACTTGAGTATGCTGTTTACTTCATCATTAAGGAAATTATTTTGAAGGAATCCAAATTATCACTAATCCTAGGCTGATCTGGCATGCCCCAGCAGCACTGGAAATGCCTGGGAGCTTAGTGGTCTGCCTGGTACTTCTGAGTTAAGAGGAAGACAGGGAATACCCAAAGTAAGCTGACTAGCAAAACTAGCTAAGTGATGAGCTCCAACTTCAGTAAGAGACCCTTCAATAAATAAGGTACAGGGTGATTAAGGAAGACACCTTACATCAGCTTAGGGTCCCCACATGCAGGTACAAACCCATATGCAAATATGCACACATACATAATAACAATCACACGCATGAACTGACACAATACATACACAGNAGTAAAATTGGACCTAAACAGTGAGCACCGTGAGAACTCACTGGGAAGCAAAATGACTTCCATTGAGCCAGATATTGATGCATATGTTTCTACACTATGTGAAATATCTCACTAGTTTTATGTTTGTCTCATATATATATATATATATATATATATATGAGATAAACAAATATATATGCCATATAGAGTCTGATTTATGTCTCCAAATGTCTTAATTGAACAGATACTACAATTTCTTCAAGTTTATTAGATTGCATAAAATAGATGATAGATTTTCTGTATTCTATGGAAATTCAATAACTATAATTTGGGGGCATTTTATTTTATTGCCTTAATCCATTTTAAGGTTATACTTTGAAGTACTTACTAACTCAGCACTTATAGAGTATTATAAAAATACTTATATCATGTATAAGTGTAATGATTCTGAAAAGCAGAAAGTAGACTTATTCTGTTTTGTATTCACAGCAATTATTCCAGTGTTTGAGCATAACAGATGTTCAATAACCATGAGGATTTCATAAGGGAATGAGTGGCACATCCTGAAGTTTTCTGCTATATTATTTAGAATGAAATAATGAAAGTGTCTGCTGATATTTTTATTAAGTTCTCTAAAATGCTGTTTTGGTAAGCAAGTGCTCATGGATGGAATGAATCTTTTTCTTCTTTGAATTCCACAGAAGTTTATGAACTTTTATTTTTTCCCCAAATCTAATAATCACCTTCATAATGATTCCTATTGCTCCAGATATGCCCACTTGCAGCCCACTAAAATGATGGCTTGGATAATTTGGAGCTTATTTTATATAACACTCATCAATTCTACCATTTCTAAATCCTCAAAATTCACTACATATATTTTAGAGTGCGTATTCAAGCATCAATGTGCAGTTGCTGAAGCTCAAAGATGCACTTGCATTTCAGTTGGGATTTCCGATAGACATAATGAATCCGGGGTCATTTTCACCTGCTGTGAATTAGCTCAGGTTTCAGTAATCCATGCTAAGGCTTTATGCCATCACCATGAATAATCAGGAACTGACAAATTAAGGAGTGCTTTCTTTCTGTCAATCTAATTATGGTGATAGTGAATCCTTAATGCTCTTATAAATTCATAGAAATTTTTGGGGTATTTGAGAGATAAGAAGAGCTTTTGATAGTATTAGGAAATTCTTGTTTGTAAATGATTATGGGCAATTTTCAATTATTATTTTACTTATACTAGGATTGCTATAACAGCCAATACCATATTCAGCTAAGTCATCCAATTTTTCTTCTTTTACCTATTTAGTACAACCATTCTCACTTTAAACACTATTTGCTTTCACAGGTATGAAGTGCCAATCCACTCATTCTTCATGTTTGAATTAACGTTTCATTGATTACACAGCATTTTACAATTTTCAATGTTTTGCTGCATTTTATTTGTCATTGGGGGCCATAGGTGAATAACTACAAGTCATGGAAAAACCTGTGGGAGTCAGTTTTCTCCCTCCTCCATGTTAGTCCTATCTCGCTATTCTAAAACTATGTTTGTAATGAGTCAACATTAAACTTTTGTATGATTATCATATGAGCCATTTTTTTCAGGCATGCCCCAAGGTAAATATTAGTAGAAGTAAAATATAAATGTATGTAAAACACCTTCCTTTAATTGTTTTGACAAAATTCTTTAAGGCTGTACTGTGGGTCAGAAAGATTACTTGATAATGAATTTCAAAGCTGATCAAAATAGACATGACCTTGCTTCTAGGAGACTTCAATATATTTCATGAATGATTAGTCATATGACTGTGGTAGACATCATTTATCCTAAACGATCAAAACTGGGATCCCCTTGGCTAGTGAGATGGTTCAGAGGATTGACTCTTGCTTCCAAGCCTGACAACCTGAGTTCTCTTCCTGGAACTCACAATGTAGAAGAACATAACCAATTCCACACACTAAAATACATTAAAAAAATAATAAAAATACAGCTCCCCTCAGAATGCTGTTTATGTTGATATTTATATCAAATAGGAAAATTATCCATCTGAACAAGAGTTTAGCAGTGCTTCAGAGAAGGTATCCTCTGAAAGGACCATGTGTGTTAAGAAATATAGTGGAGTAGATGAAACAAAAGTATTGACCCAGAAGACTCTTGGAATAAAGTAAAAAGATGTTTATAAATGGAAAAATGCACCATTCATGTTGCCTTCTAATTTTTGTAAATTATAGCTGGAGTTTGCTCACCTTCCAAATTTTGAAATCCTCACTTGTGCAAAAGCAGAGTGACCTCAATAGAAACCGCATTTTGCATGGTTACTTTTGATATTTTCCCAGGTAGTGGGACTATGTGGCCATTAGAATTCAGCTTCACCAAGGACAGATTCATCCTGTATATAATAAGCATTGTGTCAGATACTTTACTTAGCTGGAAACTGACACAAGTTTCTGAAAATAATTGAGGTATCCTTAGCTGATCTATGATCAGGTTTTAAATGTATTAAGTGCATTTAAAATGAATGCATTTTAATTAAACTGTACATAATGAGGTTAATTATGGCATTTAATACATGTTATTTTAAAAATACTTTAGTATCGAGGTTTCATGTGTTTGAGTGTATGCCTGCATAGACTTAAGTACAGCCATGTTGTACAATGCCAGCAGAGGTACGAAGAAGGTATTGGATTCCCCTGGAATTGGAGTAACAGATGGTTGTTAACTGACATATGGGTACTGAGAATTGAAAATAGGTACCCTCAAAGAGCAGTCAGTGCTCCTGTCAGCTAAGCAATCCCTCCAGCCACTTAATACATGCTATACAAGTCATTGATCATATCCTCTAATTCTATGACCTTACTAATCCAACCTCCTTCTTCTACTTCTCATCTTTCTATTTTGTAATAGCATATTTTACTTATCACACTTTCAATTCATGATAGGTTCATCACACAGCCCCATATTAAGGGACATATATGTATAAAACTTTGTTTTCAGGTAAAGGGAAGTTACTATAATATTTTGAAAATTTAAAATTTATCTATGTATAGTAAGTAAATTATTTTAGTCCAGGAAATTCTGCACTCAACGAGACTATAAGACGTCTTTCCACAGCCATGGGATTACAATCTATGGGAATTAATTGGAGAAAGAAATATGAGATTGACCATTTCCTTATTTTTGCAGTGACTCAGAAAGAGGGCACAGTAAAGAAAAGACTAGGTAAATTAAATGAGTGACACAAAATAAACTTTATTCCATGACATATTTAATGAATCAAATGTGAGTAGAACATTTTCAGAATGACTCTAAAATATTTAGGTTAGATTGTAATAAAAAGCTAGTACCATTAGATATGAACTCTTTTGAGGAATATAAGGAGCAATATTTAATGTGTTATTCATTTGAGATGGCTAAAGAACTGTAAAGAAAGACATATGGAGGATATTATGTGGTTGAATATTCTGAAATAAAATGATGATAAATTGTATTCATTTTTCTTTAAGTCATAACTCTAAATTTCAACAGCAGAGCTGGACAAACATGGTACTATTAAACTCGGTTTCCTTTGTTTCTTAACATCACCCTGATTAATTTGTAGCTTCTCTACTTCCTTAAAACAGAAATATAAGCTTTCTTTGTCTTTTGCTACACATGTACTGTGTCTTTAATATAGAGAAAATAAGTCATCAGTAAGAGAGGGAACATCCTCATTTTTCCTATGAGAAATAACCAAACCCATTTACAGCTGTATTCACTCTATCTACCTTTTTCCTATTAAATAAAAAAAAATCTAGCTGGTTTAGTGGCCTTGGTAACACTCTCTGGCATTCCAGAGACCATCTGTATACTTGCAAGTGCGGTCTCCATACATCTTTCCCATGTTTATATCAGGTCTTCAACAGCAGGGCCTTATCGCCTCTCTTCCTGCAGATATCCCAGTTTGGAGGCAAGGAGCCTTTACCTTTTGTGGGGNCCACACGAAGACCCTGTCATACTTAACAGAAGAAAATGTAATTCATGGATTAACATACCATCCAAACATCTGTGTCTATACCAAAGTAACCTACCATAACAATTAGTACTGTTTAAATACCTATATATCTAATTGCGTGTGCTTCATTAGTAGGATCGAAAGGTTATTCCTGGACAAGCTGGCAGCCCATGAAAGAAAACAGCCAGAATTGACTAGAGACCAAGACAACAGCTCCAGAGAAAGTACACTGTTTTGCTTCTCATCCGCCTGTGCCCCTTTTCTAAGCATAGGGAACAATCTGCGGAAGAGGGGGTGTGGTAGAATGTAAGGGCTGCGATTGGGGTGAATGGTGAAACTACAACAATATAGACTGGACACTCATTTGATCAACTCGATTGAACATAGAAGTGCCCCCCTGCTGGATGGTAGGACCCATGAGCTGTGAGGGTTTGGGCACAACTGCTTGCAAATTGGTTTTTACATGAAGGATGCTTGTACTCACAAATTATCACTTATTGTTAAAAAAATGAAAACAAAACAAAACAAAACAAAAAAGCAGAGAAAGATGCAGAAAAGTTATGGGTAGGGGTGGGGTCAGGGGAAGGGAAGGGGATATATGCCTGAACTGAATTGGAAAATGATGTATGAAATACACAAAGCATCAATAAAAAAAATCTAGCTGACAGAAAATAACTTCATTTGAAACAGGAACCCTTTCTATGCTCTCTAAGATAAACATGTGGGTGGCCACAGTCTTTTTGACCTATATAAGAATTAAAAAATAAAGAAAACTATCATACACACTTGTTCCCAGTACCATGTATTTAGCTACTAAATAGTTTTGTTCTACATTTTAAACACAGCTCTTAAGCTCATTTTCCATACATGTGTACAACACAATTCTGTAAATTATATTCTTGATGTATCTGAAGGTCCTCACTCATCACCAATGAATATACTTAGCTCTATGGAAAGAATTCACCAGAAACTCCTTTTACACATTCTGCATTTACCCTGTTACCATTACCACATGTAGTTCCCAGCAGCTTGTGAGGATGCTTCTTTAGGGAAATAGCCATTATAGTTACTTTAAAATTACATAAGCAGTAAGCTTCCACACAATGTTTCATTTTAAACTCTCTGAAATGTGATTTTCTGTAACAATATCCACCCATGCTAGCTAAATAAAATTTTCCTGACCTTGACAAACTACTTTCCTGTCTCAACACTGAAGACAAAGCATTCTAGGTAATTAAAGTATGAATTTACTTATGATAAAAATATAGACAGTCCACGGTAAAGGACTTAGATTTAATATGAAAGCAAGTAGAAAATAATGAGCTTTTAAAATATTCTTTTTTAATTTTATTTATTGTTTTATTTTATGAGTATGTTTGCATTTCTTGTACTTATGTAAAGAAACCCTTGACATGAAATGCTCAGAGAGATTAGAAAGTGATATCGGATCCACCGACACTGGAGTGATGGTTTTTAGCTACCAAGTAGATGCTGGAAATGGAACCTGGGTCTCTGCAAGAGCAGTCAGTGTTCTTAACCACTGGACAAACTCTCCAGCTCCAAGTTCTTAAAAAAAATTTAAAGACATCCTTTCCTTTTACTCTCATTTATAATTTACTATTTGAGGATTAAATGCCTGAATATATAATAACTTTAATAAATCCATCTCCTTTCCTGCTCCTCAACCTACTCCAAAATCCCCCACCACTTTTCCTTCCCAACATCAGGTACTTTTCAAAAACCCACTGAGAACACATATGCTGACAACATGTGAAGGGGTGAACATGGGGAGGGAATCAGGCATTGTATCCTGGAGAAAAATGGGTATTCTCTCTTCCCCAGGAGACATCAGTTGGCAACAGTTCCTCAACCAGGGTGCAAATTTCTGAGCCCCTATTTGTTGCAAAAAAATGCTTTTTCAATGAGTCATGAGAGATATACTTGTATATAAATATAAAGGTACATATTTAGAATATGTAAGAAATCAGGTTTGTCTAAGAATGTGGCAGACTTAGTTTTGCTCTAGAATCTATGACTTCTCCAGCAATGTCTATTTGGCTGTTTATAGTACTATCCATGAATTCTCTCCCATTGACAGGACTTTAAACACAAATAGATGGTTTAATCATGGTTAATTAAATACAAATAGTGCAAGACCAAAGGAGATAGTTTTCTATGCAGGTCATTGCTGTAGTTATTAAGCTTTATAATTGAGTTGAATCATTGATTAGTTATTCCCTTAGCAGCTTGCATGGTATCATCTGATACTACGAGACCAGTATTCAGGGAGAAGTTTTCTATGTCACTTCTAGTTCCATTGCTTCAATTCCTTTGTCCAAAGTATGCCCTCTCTTGCAAAATAAGGTCTTAAATTCAAGCTCTGGGAGGCAATCAAGGGCTGGGGCAATAGCCTGTGTTATTTGGGGAGTCTCTTGGAGTAAATGAGAGGCTTCTCCTGTCTGGTATTTTTTCTTGTAATTTAGCCTTTAGCTAAGATACAGAATACAAATGAACCAAATGGTAGCATGGATATGCACAAACGTGAACCTTCATCCATTGTTTGTGAGATTGCAAACATGCAAACCACTGTAGAAATAAGAATAGTGAACTCATAAAAACTAAAAAATATACTTTGTTACCTGGAGAGAGGGATACTAAGAAACAGTATTATAAAAGAGGAAATGGGAAAAATGGGGTCCTTTCACTGGAGAAGGAATTAACCTGAAGTAATTACTTAGAATGTGTACAAAAAATAATGCTTATGCCACACTTAAAATCTTAGAATGAAAAAAATCTAGCTTTCATATTTGAACTTCAAAAGTGAGGACGATACCATTTATCGAAGAAGCTCCTTTTAGCAACAAATGAAGACTAATCAAAGTCCCACAACTGGTCAGACACAAAGAATATACTTCTGAGAGATGCCTAGCTCAGGGCAACATGTATAGGGTTGAACCTCTACACTTAAGGCTCATGGAACCTAGCAGAATGAAGGGTATAAAGAAAACTAGCACATCTCTCAACTCTTACCAGCACACAGAAGGCAAGAACTGGCCAAAGTTTAAAGAATAAGAGACTGCAAACTGTGATTCTGTGGATAGAGTCATATATTAAAACTCTCCTATCCACAGCTCTGGGACCACTGAGGAAGAGGAGGTGGACAGTTTCTAAGAGCCCAAGGGTGGTTCATGAACATAGGGAAGCAGAGGCTTTCGGGCCCTGGAAGTTTGCACATGTGAACTTGCGGCATTGAGCACAGGACCTATGTCAACTTAATTAGACCAGGGAGCAGAGTGGAGTGAGAGGAATGAGTGGCAGACCAACCTTTTTCTGGGAACTATTGGAGACTGATTATTAGTGGATGAGTGAAAGTAGTGCTACTTATGATCTCTAGATAAGCTGACTAGACGCCAGCAGATGAATCTGTACCAAAGGACATCTGGATACAAATACTTGACTGAATAGGACTTAACATATATGGCAGGATATACCAGGTCACACGGGGGATGGGGAGATGGATGAGGGAGGTGGTTTAAATTTGATTTAGAACTGTTGTACGAAATGTTAAAAAGCTCAATAAAACTTAAAAAAAAACACTATTTTAAAGGCTAGGGAAAAGGTTTGATAGTTTCATAAGGCAGATGATCAGAGTTCAAGGGTGCCTGTGATTCCTTCCAGATTTATAAGGTGGAAACAAGATATCCAAAGCAAGCTAGATAGGGAGAGTAGACTATCACTGAGCTCTGGGTTTGACTGAGAGAACATGCCTCAATTAGGTGCAATAGTGATCAAAGATGAATTCTAACATCAACCTTGAACCTAAGCACATGAGAACATGCATGTGTGCCAAACACACACACACACACACACACACACACACACACACACTAAAGATACATACAAACACAAAGACATATGAACAGCAGAAAAATTACATATGTACATTATATGTTTTCTAAATAAAAAGTCTCATCTTCAATCTTCAATGTTCAAATAAATGTATTTGGAAAAGGAGCCACCCAAACTAAGTAGAAATAGTTGAGGCTTTTCAAAAAATAAAAACAAATTATTAAACTACCAGTGTGGATTGATTTTCACAGTATTTCCAATTAAATTACTTTTAGAACCGCAATATATATTCAACCTAGAGATAGTAAAATTACTTGATTTATTAAAAGTCAGCATTTCATGTACATAGTCGCTGAGAAAAAATGAGATATAAAAGGTATTAGGGGCTGGAGAGATGGCTCAGCAGTTAAGAGCACCGACTGCTCTTCCAGAGGATCCGGGTTCAATTCCCAGCACCCACATGGCAGCTAAGAACCATCCTTAACTCCAGTTCCAGGGGAATCCGACGCCCTCTTCTGACCTCTGCAGCATTGCATGACATGGGCACACCAAACTACATGCAGACTGTACATTCACACATTAAAAAAAAATAATAAATAAAAAAATTTAACAAGTACTATCGATTAAGTAATTTTTTTCATTGGTTTTAAAATTACATTGCACACATTGTTTACATACAAATGAAAACATATGGTTGCAAAAATACACAGACTGTTGTTTGGAGTCTTTGATACATAATTTTCCTTAAGAATATTGGTGGATTTATCAAATTATGCTTTATCAATAAGAACAAAAGTGACAAAGGCAAAGATTTTTATTGTAGCTATACTATATGTTAATTATCAGAAGGTAAAAGCAATGTTAATTTTAATAGGATGTTTTCAAACTGATGTACCCAGAAGATTGCTTATACACAACAGAACCTATGAATTTGTGAAGAATATCATAAGAAAAATGGTACATGAATTTTAGATATCAAAATAATATTTTAAGCATCCTAAAATATCCATATCAAATTTAATGGTGATAATAAACATATATTTCCTACCATGTTTGAATTGTATCCTCAGTTTAACTTGGCTATTTTTAGGACACTTGCACATTAGGCTAAACAAGGAACTTTAATTGGCAACTATTTTCAGTTATTTCAAGAAGAAACAGGAGAAAGACCCTGTCTGATGATAAAATTGCTGGTTCATTAGGATTAAAGTATAGTTTATTTATGGAAATATGTCTTTAAATTTATACAATTAAAAGAAAGCCAAAGGAATCATATGATTTTATAAATTAATAATACAATTTAATACATGGTCCACTAACAGAGTTCATTAGTTTAAATATGCAGTAAAGTGCACCAATGTATCATGAATTGTACTAAATATTGGATACAAAAACATAATGCGAATAAAAATGATATATGATGTACGTATCTTATATTGTATACATCACACATGTATGAAAAACTGGGAATCAATAGTAACAAACTATATCCATCTAATACCTACAGATGTGCTTTACTCTCATCAGCACAAAGCAGAATTTATATAAAACTCACTCAACAGGATAAACAATACAAAATGTAACAAATATATAAATGAGAAAACATGGAAATATTTTTCTCCAAGTAAGATAAAATGAAAAATCAATAACATGAACAACTGTGGGGCTTGAAAATAATCATGAGAAATAAAACTTAATCTAAGAAACGTTCTAGAAAAATATGGATATAAGTAAACTATTTTTGTAACAAATAATATGAAGACAACACACAGATACACACACACACACACATACACACACAGAAACAATCTTTAAAATTCAACAAAACAGCACTATTACATAAGTTTATAAGTATGAATAAACATCCACAGCCCCAAGTCAGAAATATAAAAATAACCAGCTTCTACTAGATCTCAGGGTATTAAACAAACAAGAAGAAAACAAAAACTATCAAAAGAACAAATAAGAAATTAATGAATTAGAAATATAAAGCCAACAGAGATTGAAATTTTATGTATTGTGGTTTAAGGTGTTGTTTTGTTTTGTTTTGTTTTGTTGTTGCTGTTGTTTTATATTTTTGAGACAGGGTCTCCCTTTAGTCCCAGCTGGCCTGGAGTTTACTCTGTAAATCAGGCTGGCCTTGAACTCACAGAGATCTGCCTGCCTCTGCCTCTGTCTCCCAAGTACTAGGATTAAAGGCATGCATGGTTTATGTTTTTGATACCTTCATAGGTAATATTGTGTGAAGCCTTTATAATCATAAGTCCTTGACTGCTTAAAAATTTTATACTTTGTGAAGTGTACTCGTTATCTCTTAACTACCTTCTTTAATGTGAAAATGTTTTGGGAAGAGAAGAGCAACAATTAATAGCTTTATTAAAAATTAAGACTGTGTCACTGGGAAGAAGAGTTTGAAATGCAACAGGTAGACTATTTCAAGTTACTTTTATGATAGAATAGAGTTTAAAAATGCAGAACTTCAATATTTACATCATTTTTTATCTTGCATGCCACAGAATTTTATGAAAGGAAAAGGCAGTTCAGTAGTTAAAGTAGATTCTATTAAGAGAGTCTGAAAGGAAATTAACATTTCATTCTGTACATTTAAATGTAATACTAAATATTCTTTTTTAGATAATATTTGTTTTCTTTTTTACCCTTTTTAAAATTTATTTATTGATGTTTTATGTATTCCATACATCATTTTTCATTTCTGTTCAGGCATATTCCCCTATCCCTTCCCCCGACCCCACCCCATCCCATCCCATATCATGCATTCTGCCATAACTGTCCTGCATCTTTCTCTCAGTCTTTTTTTATGCTTAGGAATTCACATTTTCCTCCATTAATTTCATATTTCTCTAAAATATGGATACATACTCTCCACCCATATACCGTAATTACAGAGTCTGAAAATAATTGGTGGGTGGATTCTAGAGCCCATTGAGAGATTCACATTATAACAACATAGTTGCTTTCACATAAGCAAAAATAAAACCATACAGTCATTCAACTTGATTTGGTGTTAGCGTCCACAAATGAGGGAAACCATTCTCCATTTGTCTTACTGGGACTGTGTCACCTCACTCAGCATAATGGCTTCAAGCTCCATCCATTTACCGGCAAAGTTCATAATGCCATCCTTCTTTACCGCTGAATAGTACTCCATTGTGTAGATGTACCAAAATTTTGTCATCCACTCATCTGTTGAGGGCCATAGGGGTTGGTTCCAGCTCTTCACTATTGTGAAGAGAGCTGAAATTAACATGGATGTGCATATATCTTTGCCGTAGGATGAGTCTCTGGGATATATACCCAGGAGTGGTATGACTGGGTCAGGTGGTAAGCTCATTCCAAGTCTTTTAAGGCTTCTCCACACTGCTTTCCATAGTGGTTGTACAAGTTTACATACCCACCAACAGTGGATGAGTATTCCCCTTTCCCCACAACCCCTGCAGCATCTGTTGTCTTTTGTTTTCTTGATCTTAGCTAGCCATACTGGAGTGAGATGCTGAGATTGGTTTTAATTTGCATTTCCTTAATTATTAATGATGATGAACACTTTAAAAGATGTTTCTCAGCTATCTTTAATTCCTCACTGGTGAAGACCCTGTTCAGTTCTTTGCTCCATCTTTTGAGTAGGTCATTTGTCTTTTTACTTCTTTGTTTTTTGAGTAGTTTATATATTCTTGACGTTAGTGCTCTGTCAGATGTGTCACTGGTAAAGATTTCTTCCCACTCTGTGGGTTTTCTCTTCACCTCCTTGATTGTTTCTTTCGCTGTACAGAAGCTTTTGAGTTTTATGTGGTCCCACTTGTAAACTGTTCACCTTACGTCACATGCTGCTGCTGTCTGATTTAGAAAGTCTCCTCCTACACCTATGTCTTGTAGGTTGTTGCCAACTTTTTCTTTTATTACCTTCAGGATTTCAGGCTTCAGGTTGAGATTTTTGATCCACTTGGAGTTTATTTTCGTACACGGTGAGAGGGACAAGTTTAATTTTTTTCTTCTACAAATGATGCTCTAATTTTGCCAGCACCATTTGCTGAAGATGCTATCCTTCCTCCATTAAGGGTTATTTGCCCCTTTGTCAAATATGAGGTGGCTGAAATTGTATGAGCTCAAATTTGGATCTTCAATTTTGTTCCATTGGTCAACTTGTCTGTTTTTATGCCAGTACCAGGCTGTCTTTATGACTATGGCCTTGTAACATAGTTTGAAGTCTGATAGGGCAACCCCCCTGTATTGCATTTTTCACTCAGGATTGCTTTAGGTATTCGGGGTCTTTTGTTTTTCCATATGAATTTAACAAATTTTTTCCAAGTCTGTGAAGAAGTTCATAGGGATTTTGATTGGGATTGTGTTGAACCCCTTTTATTAATGTTTGGTGTATTTCAGACATCATTTTTCAATTTAGTTTGGACATATTCCCTTTTCCCTTCCCCCACCCCAGATCATGCATTCTTCCATACTGTCCTGCATCTTTCTCTCAGTCTTTTTTTTTTTATGCTTAGGAATTCACATTTTCCTCCATTAATTTCATATTACTCTGAAATATGGATACATACTCTCCACTCATATACAGTAATTACAGAGTCTGAAAATAAGAGTGGGTGGATTCTAGAGCCCATTGAGATATTTCAATGATAATAACATAGTTGCTTTCAGATAAACAGAAATATAACAATAATGTTCAGCTTGCTTTTCATCTGAGGGATTTGCTGTTAGCATCCACAAATGAGGGAAACAATTCACCACTTGTTTTTCTGGAACTGTGTTACTTCACTTAGCACAATGGCTTCAAGCTCCATCCATTTACCTGCAAAATTCATAATGTCATCTTTCTTTACCACTGAATAGTACTCCCTTGTGTTGATGTACCATATTTTTGTCATCCACTCGTCTGTTGAGGGGCATTTGGTTTGGTTCCAGCTCTTCTCTATTGTGAAGAGAGCTGCAATAAACATGGATGTGCATGTATCTTTGCGGTAGGATGAATCTTTTGGATATATACCCAGGAGCAATATGGCTGGGTCAGGTGGTAGGCTCATTTTGAGTCTTTTAAAGGTTCTCCACACTGTTTTCCATAATGTTTGTACAAGTTTAAATTCCCACCAGCAGTGGATGAGTGTGGCCCTTTCCCCAGAACCTCTCTAGCATTTGGTGTCTTTTGTTTTCTTGATCTTAGCTAGTTGTATCAGAGTGAGATGATATCTGATAGTGGTTTTAATGTGCATTTCTTTATTAATAATTTTGAATACTTTTTAAGATGTTTCTCAGCCATCTTTACTTTTTTTTTTTTTTTGGTGTTTTTGAGACAGGGTCTCCCTATAGCCCCAGCTAGCTTGGAACTCACTCTGTAGATCAGGCTGGCCTTGAACTCACAGAGATCCTCCTGCCTCTGCCTCCCAAGTGTTAGGATTAAAGGTGTGTGCCACCATGCCCAGCTCTCAGCCATTTTTAATTCCTCACTGATGAAATCTCTGTTCAGATGTACAGTCATTCATCTGAGATTTTTTTAAGAGTTTACAATTATTCCTTTTATTTAAATATTCATTATAAAACACTTAATTACAGTAGATATCTGCTTTACATAAGAGTTATATAAAGTATTTATGCTATGTTGAAAGTTATTTTAAGCCCAGTCATGGTGGAATAAGCCTTTAATCCCAGCACTTTGGGTGCAGTGACAGGTGGATCTCTGTGAGTTCAAGTCCAGCCTGGTCTTTGTAGTGAGTTCCAAGCCAGCTGTGGCTACAGGGAGACCCTGTTCCAAAAAGACCAAAATAAAAAAGAAAGTTATTAAGAATCTCCAAGATATTTACAGTAGTTATAGGGCCAACGAAAATTCACTGTTTCTCACATTCTGGTCCTGAATGTCCTGCTTTACAAAATACCTGACTTTTGTGGAAAATATTTCTGTCTTTCACAGCTTTGGGCATAGGGGTAAAATTAGGACTTAAAAAAAAAAAGAATAACAGAATAGCAATTCTAGCTTTTGGTTGTTTCAACATTTGCTCTTTTAGCCTAGCATAGTGCACATGCCACACACAGTAAATTATATATTATAGAAAATGAAACAACAAAATGTCACTTATATACAACCACTAAAAATTTGAAAACCAGCTTGGAGTGGTGGCACATGCCTTTAATCCCAGCACTTGGAAAGAGGAGGCAGATGGAGTTCTAATTTCAACACCACTGTGATCCACGATAGTGAATTCCTGGCCAACCATGGCTACATAGTAAGACCCTGTCTCAAAACAACAATAACAACAAAACCCCCAAAACAAAACAAAACAAAAATAAAAACAAAAAAAAGTAAAATGGATTTCTTATAAAAGCATTAGTAAAAAGTATTTACTTAAATTGTTGCACCATAATTCAGGTTTTGAAACTTTTTTTTTGTCCTTTTTGAGACAGGGTCTCCCTTTAGTCCCAGCTGGCCTGGAGCTTGTTGTGTAGAACTGGCTGACCTTGAACTCACAGAGATCCACCTGCCTCTGCCTCCCAAGTTCTGGAAATAAAGGCATGTGCTACCACTCCAGGCTGGTTTTGAAATTTTTAGTGCTTGTATATAAGTGACATTTTGTAGTTTCATTTTCTATATTACTTAATTTACTGTGTTTTAATACAATATTTTTAAAATTACTTATATACTAAATTTACTTATGTCTGTATTTTGTTTATTTAGAATGATTCTTTGGCGATTGGGTGTGTGATTTGTATGTTTACAATTTTTATGGTATAATTCAAATGAATGTATAAATTGGTCTTTTGTTATGTGGCTTTTTAATTTTCTCGTGTGAAATTTAATTTCTCATGTGATAAAAAGAAATATAAGAGGTGGTTCTTTAAAGGGATAATAAATTTTGTAGCTGGAGAGATGGCTCAGCAGTTAAGAACACTGGCTGCTCTTGCAGAAGACCTGGGTTGGTTTTCTAGCACCTAAATGGCTGCTAATGACTCTCTGAATCCCAGCTCACGACAATACAATTCCCTTCTTCTGGCCCATGTACATACTGCATACATGTGCTATACCTTCATGCAGAGAAATAACTCCCATCATTATAGAGTATTTTTTGTAGATGAAACTTCATTAGCACTTAAAAAAATTAAACTAATGTTTTATGTTTTGGAGATTTCTCTCCTTTTGTCATTGAACAGTATACATAACTGAATTACCTCAATGGAAAAATGTTGCTGATGAAACAAAGTTATGCTGTTATTGTTAAGATGAATATAAAATATTGAATTAATATTTATTTTTGAAACCAGAATAAGTGATCCATGTCATAGAAATGTTTATTGATGAGATTTTCACCTTAAAAAGATGAACTGGTGGCACAGGCCTTTGATCCCAGCATTCAGGAGGCAGAATCAAGGGCTTCCTTGTCAACACAACTTATTCCAGACTAGCTGAGGGCTACAAAGTAAACTTGTCTTTAAAAAAAAAAAAGGCAAAAAGGGTCTGGAGAGATGACTCAGCAATTAAGAGCAATGACTGCTCTTGCAGAGGACCAGATTGGATTCCCAGCACCCCCGTGGCAGCTAAGAACCATCTTTAGTGCCAGATGTGGTGGCTCATGCCTTTAATCCCAGCATTTGGGAGACAGAAGCAGGAGGATCTCTGTGAGTTCAAGGCCAGCCTGAAGCCTGATTTACAGTATGAGCTTCAGGCCAGCTGGGACTAAAGGGAGAGCCTGTCTCAAAAAGACCAAACAAGCAAGCAAACAAACAAAAAAGGTAACAATAGCAAACAGAAAACTGACTTTTACACACAGGTTGTAGAATTATTTCCCAGACTATTAAAAATGAGATCACTTTAAAAAGACTATGTGAAAGCAACTGTGCTATTATAATGTGAATCTCTTAATGGGCCCTAGAATTAACTTACCGCTTATTTTTAGACATTCTAATTACCATATATGGGTGGAAGGTATCTATTCATATCTTAGAGTAATATAAAATTAAAGGGGAAAATGTGAATTCCTAAACATATTTCAGAATCAACATACAGTTTATTACCGGAGGGCATAATTATGGTACATATGTGACATTTATATAGGCATATTTTGGAGCAATACAAATGGGAGGGAACAACAACAACAAAAGGACTGGATCAAAGAACTGACTGATACATTTAAATTCTGCCCAAATCAATAAATTTCTGCAGAGAAAAACTTTAAAAACACTAAGAGAAAGATTCAGGACATGTATGGAAGAATGCATGAGCTCAGGTGGGGTAGGGGGCAGGGAAAAGAGAATATGTATAAATTGAACTGAAAATGATGTATGAAATATACAAAACATCAATAAAAGTAATATATTAAAAAAGAGTATTAATGCAGTTGTCAGAAGTTTAGATCTACAATGATAAACTGTAAGCTTTAGTTTTTAAGGAAAATGTTGAAAACTTACCTCTCAATTGTGAGAAAGTATACATGTAATATTGGATACAGTATATTTGTTGCTGTGGCTACAAACACAAGAGGCATTGAGATCATGAAGGAATAAATTTATTTTAATTCGGTTTTGTTCAAATTGTACATTGAGAATTAAAATGAATTAGGCCATTTTGCAACTGTGCAAACCATGTCTATGAAATATTAACTCTTTTGAACTGAAAACCTTAGCATTTGCAAAAGCAACTGTCTAATGAAGCTCATTTGGTAAAACTGGTCATCTGTTTGTTCCTAATTTTCCGCGTATAAATGTCGTACTGGGTCCCAAATTGAGCAATTTCACATGTCAATATTTATGAGTCTGATTCTTTATTCACAGAATGAGAAACTCATACTCAAAACAAATTGGTAAAAATGATGCTTCAATAGCAAACCAGATTTTTAAAAGCTTCATCTGAACAGCTTTGAAATATACTTCACAGCATTCTATCTTAAATTATATGTGTTTATTAAATTATTTTATTCTTTGTTTAATAAGAGCAGTTATACAGGAATTTCTAGTTATACAAGTGATTTGTTTGTTTGTTTGTTTGTTTATAAATAACTTCTCACTGTAGCCTCAGCCAACCAGGAGCTCTCTGTGTAAATCAGGCTGTACTTAATCTTATCAAGATCTGCCTTCCACTGTCTCCTACATGGTAGGATTAAAGCCTAGCATGGTGGCACAAGCTTTTAATGGAAATTTATACTTCAAGGTTATAGTCTGAACTCAAATTGAAATGTGCTTTAAACCCTGTCTGTCTTCTTTTTTCTCGTTATAATTAACATTATGGGACAATATTTCAATTCACTCCATCCTTTGTGATCACATGAGAGAGACAATGAAATTGGTATCCACACTAATATAATAGCAAGATACTTCTTCAGCATGTCCTTGTCAGTGAGCAAAAGGCTACTCAGACTCAAATGCTTTCATGAACAGACTAATAAGGTTATGTCAACATAGGATTGGAGAGCTGGTGTAGCCCTTAAAGGTTCAGACTCACAGCCTAAACTGGTCAATAGTATCGATCAATAGTATTAATATTTTCATTTAGGAGTACAACCCATGCAACAAAACCAAATTCTTTAAACTAATATACAGAAGATGCTGAAGTTGCAAGCATACGTGTCTGCTAACACACCTAAACATAATCAATAGTGCTCTGCTGCCAAGCACATCTCAAGATTTGATCATGAGGGTGAATACTTCAAGTAGGTTCAGATTCAGAGTCTTCTTAGCAGGATCTTTATTTGCTAATTTCCTCTCATTATCATGTTCTCCACTGCAGCTGTTATTTTACAATCCAAAATAATCGTGCATTTTCATCTCTCAGACCACTGGATCATAGACTGAGGTCACATGCAAACTTCATATTGCCCTTTGACATGAAATTTAGAGTTTCTCTTTCATGATGTATGTGTTTGTATGCTTGGAGCTAGATATGATACATGTGATATATATATGATATATATATAGATATAGATATAGATATAGATATAGATATAGATGATATAGATATAGATATAGATATAGATATATCTTCCAAAGTCCAGAGATCTTTGGGGAGGAGAGAATGATTGTAAGAGCCAGAGGCAATGAATGATTAGAGTAAAGTTATAATTTCTGCTTTACTCTAGAACATGAAAATTGACTCCCAAAAGGTGTCCCCTGATTTGCACATTTGCACTGTCGCACACATACAGTTGTGCACAAAAGCACACACATACAAACACACACAATGAAGAAAATGCATGTTTATACACACATCAGTAAATTCTTATCTTATATTTATTTAGTCACTATTACACATCCAATTCTGTAAGTTTTTCATCAAATTTGATCACTTATTTCACCTTTTAGCCTTTGAAACTATTTCCATAGCTTTATATATTTTTGAAATATCATCTCCCACATTTGATAATTCATGAGTCTTTGTCCATTGGTGTTTTATTTCAGATTATCTGTCAACTCTCTATCCTTAGTTTTTCATATTTTTTCCTTGATTTAACTAGACACATGGTTGTTCTGGATGATACAAGTCGTCCAGTAGTAGTTTTCTCTCTCACCTTTGTCCTATCATTGACCTTTATCTATAGGGTATATTTCTCCTTTTTTCCCCTTACTTTCCCCAACCATCCACAATGCCTATCACGGAATCCCCATTTCACATCCCATTCTTACAGTAGAATATTGATATTGCCAACTTTCTTATCAGTCAGTTGAATATTGGTCACTAGCCACTGAGACTTAGTAGAGCTATGATTAGTACATAAATGGCACCATGTACCTTCTAGGCTAAATAAAAAACATTTCTGCCTAAATTTCCGTGACCTTTGAAATCCAGTCATTGTCCTCAAGAAAATCAAGTGGCCACGAGGATAAACTGCATGCAGGTAACCTGACCTACAGCTCAGCTAAGGTCCCAATCAACTAGAATCACCTTCTAAATGGATGATTGAATTCTGAGCTTGCCATGTCCAGATCTTGAGATGCCACATCTGACAACATGTGTAACAGAAACTAATAATTTTTAAGTACTATTCCAGGCAATCCTGTAACCTCTTCCTACCTTCCTGGACATTGCACAACATGGGTGCATATACCGACATGCAGGTAATAGCCTCAGACATATATACACACAAAAATAATAAAAATAAATAAAATATTTTTTAAAAAGCAAATAAATGTTATTTTGAGAATGATCTACAATAATAAAAGTATCCTTTTATTTATTTATTTTTTCTTTTTATGTTTTTTTAACACAAGGTTTCCATTTAGCCTCAGCTGGCCTGGAACTCTCTATGTAGACAGGGTGGCTACAGAGACCCACTTGCCTCTGCCTCCTGCGTGCAGGGAATAAAAACAGCCTCCACTATGCCCAGCTGTTTTCTGATTTGATTTTTTTTAATTGCACTCTAATGATCTTCACCTTTTAACCATAGAATTTAGTCATTTTCCATTAAATACAGTTATTTCTAGGTGGATTTAAGTATACTTTTTTGCATGATACTTTATCCTCTGATTTTTGCTCCTTTATTTTCCTTTTCCTCGTACATTCCACTATTTTTCTTAAATATTCATCTTTTACTTTCTATTGACTTTTTATAGTGTAACTTAGACATTTTAGCTAGAATTTAAAAATATTATGTATTCTTTATGCAGAAAAATGTTTCTTTTATAACTGTATACCTCACCATTACTTAGAGTATAGCCAAGATTTAGTATGTATCATTAGATTACAGGCAGAAATTTCTAAATGAGGATTTCAAATGCAAAATAATCTACAAAAGTAGGTAATGGAATGTCTTAATTTTTATTAGCAGCATTAATTCTTCATTCTGTTTTTAACATTAGATAAATTTATACTAAAATAATTAATTATAATGATACATTTATTATAGAATTCACACTGGAAGATAAATTGGTATATTAAAAATAATATCTTATTAAAATTTAAATGATCTACAAACTAGGCAAATATATTATGACATTTGTATATTAGCTTCATTTAAAATACTGAAGAAATCATTGTTTTCCTATTGAAAAGCTGTGCCAACTCAAAATTGATGTTCTTATTGATGATCACCATGTATGTCACTTATATAGAGAGCAAATGCAGACTTTATTTTGTTAGGTAAATTTTATATTTTGTTCCTTTTCCTATATTATGTCTTCATATACTTCCAATGACTTATATTTTACATTACATTTATATTTACATTACATTTACATTACATATATATTACAATGCATAAGTTACAAAATAGCACCCAACTCATAAATTTATTTGTTTTCTTAAGTTATCAATGCATTTTTGTGGTGGTGCGCAAGTGGATTTTCCATATGTGTGCACTCACATACATACACACGTTCACAGCTTCTATATTTGTATATTCCTATTTCAAATCTGGTTCTTTTTTTTTTTTTTTACTTGAGCCAATTTGACAGCATAAAAAATATAGAAGGCATAGAAGGCAGTATTGCTACAAAAAGAAAGGTATAGATGTAAGTAGCCTGGTTTGGCCAACATAAATGAGCTTTTTTCACGTCTTTTTGTATCATATGTATTGTAAGGCAGCACGTGCACTCACAAACTTTTTATGTAGATGGACTCCTAAAGCATCTGAAGAATATTTTTCAGTTTTCTTTGAAAATAAAAGCACATGATGAAATCCGATATGTAAATTTGCATATTGTACTCCAAATTACGTTTTCTTCTCATATTCATATTCCATTTGCATGTGCCTGAATTTCTATCAATATTAAGAAAAACTGAGTAGTGAAGTATTATTAAAACCTCAAACTGAGCTCTTTTGATGTGAATCACTTGTCAGTTCCTGTTGCCGATTTGTACCCAAAAGAGAGGAGAAATTATCCTCTCTCTTTCTCTCTTTTGTGAAATCCAGCTCTCATTCCCACCCTGACAAATGCATTTCCCGTTGCCTTCCATAAACATGCAGTGAAGCCCTAGCCTACAGCCAAAGCAGAAGCAGCTGTTCAAGCCACTGATGGCTTCTCAGATTTACAACTGCCAGAACTTGATTTGTGAAGCTCTGGTTGAGAAAAATCATTACATAACCAAACATTTCTCTTTATTTTAAGTTTTATTATCATCTAAAGCATCTTCTTAGGTTCAGAAGAGAAGACTACAGCTTCAGCTCACAGGAACAGACCACAAATGTGGCTCATAAGGGATGGGGGACAGAGGCACTTTTCCAAGTGCCAGGATGGAAACACAGCTCCAGCTCATGAAAAGGATCACAGCTCCATGCTCACATGCAGGTACCACAGCCCTAGGTTCTCGGAAGGCAAACACAAATCCAGCTCACAAGAGAGGATGGAAGTTCCAGACTCAGAGGAGGGAACTTCAAGTTCAATTCACAGCAGAGAGGCACTTCACTGGCTCACTGGAGAGAAATGCAGCTCCAGCTAACAGTAGTTGACCACAGCTACAGGTCCATGGTTATGGGAGGGGATCACTATTCTATGTCACAGGAAAGAAACAGCTCCATGCTTATGGGAGACCTCACCTCTGCTTCAGAGGAGGAGACTGACTCCAGGTTCATGGGAGGGGAAACACTCCCCCCGCTCACAAGAGGGATACACACCTTTAGACCATAGGAGGGAACCACAATTCTGGCTAACAAGAGAGGGACCTCAGGTTCCTCTCTGTAGTTAGAAATTCTATATGTCTACTATACTTTTGAATATTGTTTACTGACAAAACTGTACTACCAAGATTTAACAATAACATGAAATTCGTCACTGTTCCTATAATGTGAGTTTGACATTCAGTCCCTTTCCAAATTCTGCAACCTTTATAAAGACTTTCAGTGTAGTCATGCTACTTTCTTAAAGGAAAGCCATGCTAATGAAATATTTAACATATATTTTAATGAGTTGCTGAACATTTCACATAAAAGATCTTAATCAGATTTAGTACCCACTCCCCCATCTATACCAACATTACATCTCCCTTACCTGATTTCATACATGCTATCCAATATTTGTACCCAGATTTGTTCCATTTGTTCAAGTGTTTGTATTCAGATGACCTTCTTCAAGTTAATCCACTGGAATCTAGTCAGCCAAGTAAAGTTACTCTCCTAAGATCTACTCTCACTCACCATTCAGTAATCATTTGCCAACAGTTCCTCAGCTAAGGTCGGGGCCTGCTGCTCATTTCCTCATTTCTATGCTGCATTTTTGTAACAGGGGGTAAAGAGAATATTAATACATATCTCAGCTTTCACCAGTGAAACTTCCTCACACAACAGGGTGTGATGCACACAGAAGATCACAACCAACCAAGTTTAAAAGAATAAAAGACTGCAAAGTGTGTTTCCCTGGATAGGACTCCTACATTAAATCTCATGTGCACACAAGGCTCAAGAACCACTATAGAAGGATGTAAGAGGCAGGGTTGGTGAATGAACATAAGGAAATAGAGGCTTTTGGGCCACTGATACCTTGCTCATATGAACTTGCAATGATGTTGACAGCATGCATAAGATCAATGCTGACTCAATTGGATTAACAAAATATTTTTAAAATGAAATTAAAATTATTTTCATTTAAAACAAAGCATATATGTGTGTATACTTCACATACCCACATCATAAAACAGTTGAATGTCAGAGTAAAGTATGCTAGGTATGCATGGCAGACTGCCTCTATGAGTCCAGGTTCTTCCATGGAAGACTGGGGTCTTTGTGTCCCAAAACCAGACTCAAAGACCAATGGAACAAAATTGAAAATCCAAACTTGAGCAATGCAATTTCAGCCACTTCATATTTGACAAAGTGGCCAAAAAGACTCAATGGAGGAAAGACAGCATCTTCAGCAAATGGTGCTGGCAAAACTGGATCACCATTTTAGAAGAATAAAATTAAACCCTACCTCTCACCCTGTACAAAAATCAGCTCCAAATGGATCAAAGACCTCAACATGAAACTCTAAACTCTGAAGATGATAGAAGAAAATGTTGGCAACAACATACAAGACATGGGTGTTGGAAAAGACTTTCTAAATCAAAGAGCAGCTGTGCAGAAATAAGGTAACAATTGACAAGTGGTATGTCAAACTCAAAAGTACAGGGAAATAAACGATGAAGTAGAGAAAACCCACAGAGTGGGAGGAAACCTTCACCAGTGTTACAACTGACAGAGCATTCATATCCAGAATATATGAGCTATTCACAAACAAAGACCTAAGAAAACAAATGATCCATTCAAGAGATGGAGTAAAAAGCTAAGCAGAGACTTCACAGTTGAGGAAACAGAGATGGCTGAGAAACATCTTAAAAAGTGATCATCATTAATAATTAAGGAAATGCAGATCAAAAGCACTTTAAGATATCATCTCACTCCAAGAAGACTGACTAGGATCAAGAAAACAAATATAGAAAATCCTAGAGAGTTTGTGAGGAAAGGGGAACACTCATCCACTGCTGGTGGGAATGTAAACTCATACAAACACTATGAAAAGCTGTGTGGAGAACCCTTAAAAGACTTGGAATGAGCTTACCACCTGACCCAGTCATACCACTCCTGGGTATATACCCAAAAGACTCATCCTACCACAAAGATATACGCACATCTATGTTTATTGCAGCTCTCTTCACAATAGTGAAGAGCTGGAACCAACCCAAATCCCCTTCAACCAACAAGTGGATAGATAAAATGTGGTGCATCTACACAATGGAGTTCTATGCAGCAGTAAAGAAAGATATCAGCCGGGCGTGGTGGTGCGCACCTTTGATCCTAGCACTTAGGAGGCAGATGCAGGTGGATCTTTGTGAGTTCAAGGCCAGCCTGGTCTACAGAGTGAGTTCCAGGACAGCTGTGGGACTACAGGGAGACCCTGTCTCGAAAAGACCAAGATAAATAAATAAATAAATAAATAAATAAATAAATAAATAAGAAAAAAGAAAGATGACATCATGAACTTTGCAGGAAAATGGATGGAACTACAAGACATTATGCTAAGTGAAGTAACACAGTCCCAGAAAAATAAACGATGAATTGTATCCCTCATCTGTGGATGCTAGCACCAAATACCTAAGTAGTAAGACAAACTGAGCAATATTTTCTTTTACCTGAAAGTAACTGTACCATTATAATGTGCATACCTTAATGGGATCTAGAATTAACCTACCACTTATTTTCACACTTTCTAATTGTGGTATATGGGGGGAGGGTATGTATGAACATGTTAGAGTAATATAAAACTAAAGGGGATAATGTGAATTCCAAAAATGGTTACCCTCATTTGTGGATGCTTACATCAAATCCCCAGTTGAAAGACAAGCTGAACAACAATATTGTTATATTTATTTTTATCTGAAAGCAAATGTACTGTTATAATATGAATCTCTTAACGGGCTCTAGATTTGACCTACCACTTATTTTCAGACTCTGTAATTACTGTATATGTGTGGAAAGTATGTATTCATATCTTTTTTTTAAATTTTATTTATTTTTGTATGTGTATGAATGTAGTGTCTGCCTGTAGGTTTGTGCACCCGTGTCATGCAATGCCGTGGAGGTCAGAAGAGGGTGTCGGATTCCCCTGGAACTGGAGTTCTCCTGGAATTGGAGTTACAGACGGTTTTCAGCCGCCATGTGGGTGCTGGGGATCGAACCCGGATTCTCTGCAAGAGCAGTTGGCACTCTTAACTGCTAGGCTATCTCTCCAGCCCCATGTATTCATATCTTAAAGTAATATAAAATTAAAAGGGAAAATGTGAATGCTTAAACATATTTTGCAATTAACATATAGTTTATTCTCAGAGGTCATAATTTTGATACATATGTGATGGTTATATAAGCATATTTTGGAGCAACACAAAGGGGAGAGAACAACAACAACATAAAGACTAGGTCAAAGAACTGACTGAAACAGTTAAATTCGGCCCAAAACAGCAATCCTCCATAGGGAAAAACTTTGGAAAGACAGAGAAAGATGCAAGACATGTATGGCAGAAGGCATGAACTGGGGTGGGGTGGGGGCAGGGAGAGGGGAATGTGTCTAACTTGGACTGAAAGATAATGTATGAAATACACAAATCATCAATTTAAAAAGACCAAATAAAAGAGAGAATATTACAGGACAGAGATTGTGTGCATCTTTTTTGGCTGGAGAGTTCCTCTAAACAATTGGATCGATGTAAGTGAAAAATATAAATATACAGGTATTAGTGTTTGTATTAAGACTTAGCAAGAATCAACACTCTCTTGCTGCTCTAAGCCTTTAAATCATCCTTTCATATTGGTAAGTGAAATACTCCTTTGCCTTCAGATATAGTTAAAAGAGCAGTCATGACCACTTGCTAAATCTAGCCTCCTATTATAATAACAGGAGAGGAGAGACTTGCAAATTAATTGATTATAACATAGCCAGAGCTCCATGGTCAGTTGTGACAAATAGATTTAGAATCTTCTACAGCTCATCCAATATTTAGATTGTAGAGACCTCTATGCATACTTAACATGAAGGTACAAATAACACAGATTTTCAATGTAGCAGGAAGAGCAGAAGAGCTATTTAGCTTGGGGTTGATTTATAGCTGCTTATATTGCACTGCCATCGTTAACTTCCAAATCTGTGCTTTCATATGTGAGTTGCCGTTCATTAACTCTTCACTTACATTTCCTAGTTAACCTACATATTATAGTTAAAATGATTGAATATCATTTTACAGCAATAGAATCAAGGTGGTCTTGTAATTCATATTTTATTTTAAATTGTTCATTGTAAATAATATCGTGGAACTTGAGTGTGTACCAAAGGATTCTTTTTTTAATTAATTTTATTTATTTCTGTATGTGTATGAATGTACTATGTGCATGCAAATTTGTGCACCCATGTCGTGCAATGCCGCGGAGGTCAGAAGAGGGTATCGGATTCCCCTGGAACTGGAGTTCTCCTGGAATTGGAGTTTCAGATGACTCTCGGCCGCCATGTGGGTGCTGGGGATCCAACCCGGGTCCTCTGCAAGAGCAGTCGGCGCTCTTAACCACTAGGCCATCTCTCCAGCCCCCAAAGGATTCTTAAGAACATGATTTTAATAAAAGAAGTAAATAGTGTAAAGACAAAATTATCATCCAGCTCCTACAAATTTATAAACATCCATTAGATCTTATTTATCTTGTGCTCTGCTTACTTTGTTGTCAATAATAACACAACTTTGTCATTGTATATGAATATTTCCCATTTTCCTTGGATCCTCTTGTAAAATAATATTTAATAATGATGGTACATGGGCCATGAACTAGCAAAGTAAATGATTTATCTGAAGGATTTGGTGCACCTTGCAACTGTCACAAAGGAATCTGGTTAATAGTCCTAAAGTTCTTAGGCTACTGTAGCCTTTTTTAACTCTTTAACAACATATCCACTTATGAAAGATAAAAGACAGATGCTAAGTAAAAGAAAGGTATTTTTCCAGAGAGTCAAAAACACTTTATAATCAAATTTCAAAATAGAAAATGTGACAAATTGAAACTACAAATCTGATCATCTAAAATATTTTTAAGAATTTCCTCTAAAAAAAAAACAACAGGTGCTAACAATATATGACATGGGATTTACATCAATAATAAGAATCGCAGGAGATGCTTAAGTCAGTAAAGTGCATGTCATGGTCATGGAAGCATGAGTACCTAATTTTGTGTCCTTTGCAACTATAGTAAGTAAGGCATGGTGCTGCATGGCTATAATCCCATAGGTGATGATCCAGAGGTAAAAGATCCTTGTGGCTTGCTGGCTAGCTACTCAAGTTAAATCACTGAGCTCCAAGTTCATTAAAAGGCCCTGTCTCCAAAAAGCTTCAATGAAGTGTATTTGAGGAAGATATCTGTCATACTCGCAAATGGAGACACACACATACATGACAAAACAGGAGTATAATTATTATGAGCCCATTTTGTAAAGTATGTTCCAAAATGTTTTGGAGAATTTTTATATTTGTATTGATTTACAAAAAATACATTTTTATTTTATGTGCATGAGTATATTGCTTGCATGTGTGTAAGTGCACCTGTGTTGTGCAACACCAACAGAGGTCAGAAGGAGATTGATAGATACCCTGGAATTGGAGTTACAGATGGTAGTAACCCATCATACAGGAGTTGGGAATCAAACTTGGGTCCTCTGAAAGAGCAGCCAGTGCTCTTAATCTCTGAGCTATGTCTCCAGCCCCTTCTCTTGATTTTTTATTAGCCTTTTGACTATTCTTAATGACAGAGGATTTGCATACATGAGATACCTAAAGTCAAATTTTCAGGTCAAAGGTATTACCTTTTTTAACTTAAATAAATACTTAGAAAAAAATTAGGAAAAATGTGCATCAAAACTAAATTGTAATTGCACACAAATTTTACTAATGTTCATCTTGCTATCTTGTTTTCATTATGAGTTTTAATTTTCATTACAATTACATGTAGTGTGTGTGTGTGTATGTGTGTGTTGTGAGTGTGTGTGTATACACATGTACTGTGATGCCGACTTGGGGTCCTGAGAACAGAGTTTGAGACTCTCCTTCATCATACATGAGCCCTCATACGCAACTGAGGTCAAGAGCCTTTATGATTGTATTTAGATTACCTACCCACTTGCATCTCCTCGCACTTCCTCCCACCCAATTTAATGTACTCTCTTCTATACATAAGAGTCTAAATCCAATTTATTTCAGGGTCCTCACCTCAAGTTATGTTGCAGGTGATACTGACTATATAAATAAATTAATGGATCAACTTGTTGTTCTAGAACCAAAGGGAGGACTCATGATTCTGTTTTTCACAACTTTCCTGCTCCTCAAAGAAAAGTCTGCTGTCTCAGGTACTGATACACAATGCCAAAAAGTGGCATACGTCTGTGCCACTGTGTCATTTATGTCTCTGTTTCTTAGAAACATTTGACATGTTTCAACATCTACTAAGTCCCATATGTATTTCCATGGCCCACAACAACTATATTAAGAAAAGCCTGTGTTTTAATAGTATTTGTATAGTGTCCATCTACTAAAAGAACATCCAGCAGATATCATTTGGAGTTGTTATATTAATAGGATGCTACAAAGGTTATGATTTATTATAAATCTCCTCTTTCAATTGTGACTATAAAAGAAATGATTTCTTGTAAATTCATTCATTCATGCATTTGTTCATTCTGAAATCTAAGATTATTCTATCCCTGAGCTATGGCATGATAACATGGTTTATAAAAAGACATTTAAATTTTATGACAAAACTAATATATAGTTTTTCATATATTAGATGTTTTCATTCAATATAATTTTTGCTTTCTCAGTGCTTTTGACATTTTTCAACAATTTCCCTGTTGTAAAACTGTATGGACACGTATCTGTGGCCCATTTAAGTAACCAATTGCACCCATTGGAAGTATTAGCAAAACAATTTGCTATACTTTAAAGAGTAGTGATAGCTGTTTAACATGCTTACATTTAAACCTAAGGATGTTCTCAAATGAAATCATATGATCTTGTTAAAAACACAGTCTCATCACTTTCTCTAGAATAACCTTGGTATGGATGAACCATGAAAAAACTGGTCTCAGAATTTTGCAAGAAAGTAAAGGGATATTTTATCCATTTCTTCATCTCTTCACTTCAGAAAAATACCATGGGATCTCTGATATTCTACTCTTCTATCTCTCTTTCATCACTGAAGTTGTCTGTTGTGGACAGTACCTGGTAGAGGTTGCTGCTAGCTGACTGTTATCCCTGAGAGCTGATGATATAATTAGCTACAAGACTTATTTGAACTGGTTCTGCCAGTTATTTAGGAGAATTACCATCCTTGGATTTTTTTTTTTTACTTATGTAAAGTTGGAAGTAAATCTCTCTAGGACATTATGTAATTGAGCAATGCTAATATTTAGCCCAGTACCTGTAGAAGAGGTGATTCAATTGTTGGTAGCAATTAATTCAAATGTTGGTAGGAATTATTTTTTTCTACAAAGTTCAATTTATTTTAAGCATATTTTATTGAATTTTCGTGGATTTCATACAATAACTATTAATCTTATTTAGCTGCCTTCCCCTACCTGCACCTCCCCTATAGCCTACCCACAGGATTTCATGCATTTTGTCATATATGCTAAGGGCTATTGAGTCAAGTTTGTATACTCAGATGTTTCTCAGGAATTAATACATTTTTATAAAATGTTACTAGTGACTACATAAACTGAAAGCATAATGGGGACAGTGACAAAAAATGGGGATCCTGGCAAATTAAAAGTGGCAATATTAATTTCATATGGATATTCAGGGAGATTAACAGAAGTGCAGCAAGGAGACAAGAGGATCAAGGATGATGAAGCGTACATGAACACTCAATCTCAAGGAGCTCAATAGTAAGCCTAGGTAATTCTTAATTACAAAGTAGCAAGCACATCAAAGTGATGTAAGTAATATAATTTTAGACTTTCATTTTATACATTTATAATTGCCCAAATGTATTTGGTCATTGCGATTTAGAGATAATTTTTAGAATATTAAGGTAAAAAAGAAACACAAGTTAATAAATAGAAAATTCTCACTCTTTAGGCAATTTCCATTTTTTGTAAGCACAAATATCTCCAAAAGCTCAAAAGTAAAATCGTTTATATCAATTTAAGTTCGGAACTGAAACCCCATCTTTAAATTTGTGTATTTAAGTTACTCATATATCAACTGCATAGGCTGCAAATTTTCTACTGACTTATTTAGTTTTTTAGAAAAATCAATCATCCACTTTGCTTCTTGATTTTTTATCTGAAATTTTTTCATCAATAAGCAAATGGCCTGTTGATCTGAATGGTAAACTTACAAATTTTAATAATATAAATGTCAGAGAAAGAAGATTCCTCTATTGCCTCTAAGCAAATTACTGATGATCCTCATTGCATCTAGCTGGGAAAATACACAATTAAGAGATATAGAGATAACAGACAAAAAATCATTTAAAACAATCCCATTTGGAAAAGTTCAGGAAAAGGTGTAAAGCAAGTTTTTATGCATTCCTAAGCCCAAACCCACTTTGCAGAAGGGTTTGCACCATCTAAATCCTGCCTTCATGAGTATTTTCCTTGAGTGACAGTCACATGTGTGTCAAGAACCATACAACAGAATGCTTATCGTCTTACGATATTCACGGCAAAGTGAAAACAATTAAAAACAACAGAGTACAAATTAACTTCATCTGTATTCATCAAAGGAATAAATCATTTGAAAATATTGGTGGGAGAAAGTTGTAAGATTATCCCTGAAGTATTTACCAGGTATTTATATGCTGTGACAGGCAAAAGCAGCATTGTATACTGGATTAGAGATTCACAAGCACACATATACACACAAAGTGAATATATTAAGTGTCCAAAGGCAAATGTTTTAAAAATCAGAGTAAGATGGAGCATCTCAGATATAATTTTTACAAGAAAGAGTTGTAACAACAAAAAATTAAACATTTATCTTCTAAATTAGGACTATATTTTCAAGCAGTAAGTACTAAAGTATTTTATAAAAAAATAGAACATTAAATGCTAGAAATGGAATCAATTTGGGAATTAAAGTTTTGGGTGTCTTTATTTCTGAGCATTCAAATAAAATATTTAATATTATGAGTATATTCACTGTACTTTAGTGGTGGTAGTTTAAAGTATGGATACCCTGTGACCAGGGTTTTTGACCCCAAAAAATAGAGACCATAAAGTTTTCCTTAAGCTATTTCCTACATATTGAAAGGAAGCTGTCTCTCAGCGTTTGTAGATAAAATTATAGAAAGGAGATTGGGATAAGTTCCATACATTAATCAGATATTAAGTGTGTTAAGCTAATTAATCCCAAATCAGATAAAACAAAAATAATGTCTCTAACTTGGTATCTATATTTTGTAAAGATCATAAAATTTATTTGTTTTTCTTTAGAGGAATATATTGTTTTTCTGGAGTATATTTTGTGTAATCCTAAAAGTGTGGTTATTTGGCCTTTTCTTCCATCTTTACCCAGGCTTCACATAAAGACATTTTTTTGGTTTTCTCTATTGCTTAAAAACACCTTTAGAGAATTCCTTCTATAAATGAACTCATTAATTAAAAATCCATTTTTGAATGTTCAATTCAGGAATTCCTGAGAAGGAAGGATGTTGCTCTGGATACTCAAGTATTTTCGTAAAATGTGGCTATCAGCAAAGATGTAGGACATGCATTTCTTTCATCAGCCTGCTTCATGTTATTTTTCTCCGTCTTTGGTTACATCTGAATTTTAATTCTGTTCACATTCTCCTGTGCCTGGGAAAGTGGCCTGAAGCAGACAGCAAGAGGAGAGCACTAAATTGAGCACGTAAATCACTTCCTCTCCAGTTCCACAGCCAATTTAAAGAGCACCCTGGCATTAATGCCTGGAAATAATATACTGTCGATTCGACACAGCAGAGGGACTGTACTTCAGAATACAGCATCGTCCAGGTGACTGTGCAATTACAATTAACCTTAACCTGCTGCTGACAATGCCTGATAAACAGTTATGCAAGCGCTGGGTCTAGGAAAGTGTACAGGCTAAAATAAAACTGATTTTCTGAGTTTTGAGAATATTCAAAAATTATTTTCAATTAAAGCATCATAAAACTTCAAAACTTTCTGCTGAATTAAATGTAATATTTCTATTACATATCATAGTTGCATATATTACATAATAAAAGCAAGTAGAAAAAATATTTGGCACAATATAGATGCTTAAGTGCATCTAAAAATATAACCTTTATAAAAGTTTATAAAAATACAACAAACAGTTATTTAAAATTTGATGACTTATTCTAGCATGATGTTTTTCAAAATCGACTTTCAATGAATTACCCATAATACTGATTTACTAATATCAATGTTAAAAAAGTATTATTTCCTGTGAGGTCCATAAGCAAACATGGGTACATATTAATATACATGTATATATGTGTGTAAATATATATGTATGAGTCTATATAAATCTATATATAAGGTGTATGTTTATATAAAACTTAAATTATTAAATATGTTTTAAGAGAAGGAAATTAAGAGAGAGACAGATTCTGAGATCACTTATACCTGGTTTTTAATTATAAAGGCTCCTTTGTATGTATGTAGCTACCCTATGCACAATGACCTTTATTGAGTATTTCAACTCATATACTGAACATCATATTTTCCACGGTGCATAGGGTAGCTGCAAAGGGGATTATGGCATATGACTACATATTCAACCAGTATATTTCACAGTACATGATATATTAAAGTGCTTATCAATGGAATACTTCTTTTCACCAATAAATTGGATGAAAGCCAGTAATTTGGATTCAATTCTATGTTCATATTTATTTAATGACTAGGAGAAAGAGAATATAAATTCTAATCTCTTACAACCTAAAAATATTATTTTTTTTTACTATTTGTTATCAGAATAAGACACTTGAACATTACAGGGAAACACTGTACCACTGAGCTGTAGATCAGGCTGAAACAAATATGAAAAAGTACATGTAAGTCATGCACTGCATCCACACACCTGCAGAACAGTGCTAATATTGCAAGGATTGACTTTTTGCTTGTTTGTTTGCCTTGTTCACCAGTACTTGGAATGTGGATCATCAACCCCACCAGCTGGATTTTTGGAGGTTTTGTTGTTAGTGGTTTTGGTTGTTTCTTTGTTTGTTTTACAAATAAAGGTGATGCAGCCAGTATAGCTTTGCAAGTTTCCAGAAATCTGACAATAAATAGGCACCATTTCATTTCTGGGTAGAGTAATTCTGGGTTTCTTTTTCATAACTGGAAAATTTTCACTTATTTAAGCAATAAAACATGTTTGTCTTTGGTCTTTCACTTGTCTGAGAATACTAATTGTAAATGAGAACAAAAACCTATTTCATAAAATGATTGTGTTAAATGAAGCAAAATCTACGTGAGACCAAATGCACTTCTATTTCTTCAAATAAATCTACTTCCTATTTGAGGGCTGTCTTAAAAGGGACGGTCATTAATGGCACTGTGTGAAATAATTCCCATTGTTCTCATTTCCCTTTATAACACACATCACCTTTCTTAAATACATATGTTTTCATTTAGTTTTCTGGCCTGTTTCTTTACCTTGTATATTATGAGATAAGAGGTAAATACTGCTTAGTGGCTGAAATAGAGAAGTGATGAATTGGCATGGGCCCTGCGCTCACTGCCACCATTGCTATAAGCTTTCAGTGGCCTGAAAGCCTCTGTTCCCCCATGGGCATGAACCAGCCCTGACTTTTACAATCTTTCTGCCCCTCTTCTTCATGTGACTGCATGAACAAGACCTGCACAATGCTGAGTCAGCAGAAACAGCAGCAAGAATTGGGGAAGGACTCATGAAGGTTGACCCCTAGCTGAGGAACTACTGATGATTTATGGCTGCTGTGAGGGGGGAGTAAGGTTTGTTTAAGAACCTTAAATGCTCCTGACAGGCATGGTGGGGTACACCCTTAATCCTAAGAATTTCAGAGGCAGAGGCAGGGGGATCTCTTTGAGTTCAAGGAGAGCCTGGTCTACATATTGAGTTCTAAGACAGCTGAGACAGCTGAAACTACAGGGAGACCCTGTCTCAGACAAAAAAAAATAATAATAATAAAATAAAATAAAATAAAATATAAAATAGAAGTGGCTCCTGAAAAGCTATCCATACTTTTGATTCTCCAGCAGATTATCTTACATTCATCCACATATAGGTAGACTAAGTGGCCTTAGTGGATTAAAAAAAAAAAAAGAAAGCATAAGAATGTGGGGTGGAAAAGGTGTTGGTAGGGAAGAGGAGTGATAAGAGGAGATTATATATATATTCATAACACTAAAGCTCACCTTAACCCCTGAAAATAACTCTAATCCTAGCCCTTAAACCTAACCTTAACACTACCTCTACCCACCTCATGATCCTGACTATATCACTAAACCTAACCCTAATGCTAACTCTAATCCTAAATGTAACCCTAAATTCAATCTGTAACAGAAACCTAGACTCTAACAATAAAACCAATGCCTAACCTAACACTAACACAGAATCTCACACAAAACTGAACCCAAGCTCCAACCTTAAACCCTCTCCCATACAAACCTTCCGTAATTCTCCCACAGGTGGTCTTCATTTGGAAGCAATTGTATATAAAGGGTGAAATTGAAAGTTTTATTTTACTTATGCCTATAAATATTTTGATACGTATTTACATTTTCAAAATCAAAAACAAGGGCTGGAGAGATAACCTAGCGGTTAAGAGCGCCGACCGCTCTTACAGAGGACCCAGGTTCGATCCCCAGCACCCACATGGCGGCCGAGAACCGTCTGAAACTCCAATTCCAGGAGAACTCCAGTTCCGGGGAAATCCGAGACCCTCTTCTGACCTCCGCGGCATTGCACGACACGGGTGCACAGACTTGCATGCAGACAGTACATTCATACACATACAAAAATAAATAAAAATTTAAAAAAATCAAAAACAAAAGTTATATAACATATGTCTTCTCTATGTTTAAGATTGTGAAATAATTTGTTTATGAAAATAAAAAGAGTGAAAGAGAAATGATGGGTGGAGGACTGACTTTGGACTGAGAACTACAAGAGATGAGTATGGTTGGGTGAGGAAGAGTATGCCTTACCTAGGATTCCAACATATATATTTGTACAGAAGGAGGTCTGGGTTTGGGAGCTTGACTGGATAGGGTTTAGCTTGGATGTTGTAATGGATGAGCTCTGAAGGGGGTTGGAGAATGGAGGGATTGGGTTGGATTGAGAACGGTTGTATGAGTTGTACATCTGCTAAATAAAAACTACATACATAATGAGATGGGACTAGAGCATAATAGTGGAAATGTTTGTCCAGCATGCCCAACCCTGGCTTCAATCAACTGTCAGAAAGAAGGAAGGAAGGAGCAAAAGAAGGGAGCAAGGGAAGGAACAAAGCTAAAAGACATTTAAAAAAACTCCCTATATTGGCAATTGTGAAGAGCATTTTTTTTATTTTTCGTCATTGAACCTGGAAGTTTTGGAATATATTCTACCCTTAAAAATCAAACCTCTGCTGGGCATGGTGGTGCATTCCTCCTTTAATCCTCGCACTTGGGAGGCAGAGGCAGGTCCATCTTTGTGAGTTCAAGGCCAGCCTGGTCTACAGAGTGAGTTCCAGGACAGCTGGGGCTATAGGGAGACCCTGTTTCCAAACAAACAAACAAACAAACAAACAAACAAAAAATCAAACCTCCATCTGACTATTTTGGATTGTTCTCACATCAGCTTCAATAAGAGTGGCTATACAATTAACATGGCAGCTGAAAACCATCTTTAGTTCCAGTTCCAAGGGAATCCGATGCCCTCTTCTTACCTCCTCTGGCTTTGCACGACATGGGTGCACAAACCTACATGCAGACATTACATTCATACACATAAAACATAAATAAAATTTAAAAAAATATTTAAAAAGAATGGCTATGATCTAAAATATAACACTCTTTCATGGTCTGGATGTATGTATCTATTTGTGTTATACTTATCCTAGGTGAGACAGTCACTGCATCAAATATAATAAAATATGTTAAAGGTATTATATCAGAGCATCAGTAATGGAGCCATTGATTCTAATTTTTGTATTAGAAATTTTGTCCTTATTTCCATCTTACATTTCATTATAAAAATCCACCCATGCAAAGTCTGTAATTACTTCTTGATGTAATTTTCTTTCAAAGCCAATTTTTACTGAAGCTTTATGCATTTCAAACAACATTTCCCAATCAAATCTAGGGCCAATTATTGAAAATTTCTGAAATTTCTGAATTTATGTTCCTTAAACAGAACCTTGTCTTTGCTATTGGAATCAGTTGCTGTAATCATGATGAATCATGCTATAAAACAGCAATTTCTGAGCCAGGCGTGGTGGCACACGCCTTTAATCCTAGCACGTGGGAAGCAGAGGCAGTGGATCACATTCAAGGCCAGCCTGGTCTACATAGTGAGTTCCAGGACAGTTGGGGCTACAGGGCGACACTGTCTGGAAAAGACCAAAAAATAAAATAAAATAAAATAAAATAAAATAAAATAAAATAAAATAAAATAAAATAGCAGTTTCTACATTAAACATAACACTAATAATGAAATTTGTTACCATTTATTTTAATAATTATAAGATATTCTCATAATTTATCAGTATTACATAATTGCTATTGAGACTAATATAACATTGGATAAAGTGTTCTCTTCTCCACTTCAAGAGTAAAGATCACCAATATAAGTGGCAAAATACAAAAAAGAAAAAAAATGCAGAATCACAGAACAAATTGATAAGTATGTATAGAGAAGTGTATGTCACACAAAAAAAGAAAAAGTATGAGCACAAATAATTCAAGGGTGATTGTTTTTCACCATAAAGCAATTTTCAGGATCTGTCTGTCCCTGAATTAGAATATCCAAGGATATTCAATTTCATTTCTGTAAGATATGATTAATTTATTGACCTAATCAAAGAAGTATTCTTTTTAATTTTTTTAAAATTTTATTTATTTTTGTATGTGTATGAGAGTACTGTCTGCATGTAGGTTTGTGCACCCGTGTCATGCAATGCCACGGGAGGTCAGAAGAGGGTCTCAGATTCCCCTGGAACTGGAGTTCTCCTGGAATTGGAGTCCCAGACGGTTCTTAGCCACCATGTGGGTGCTGGGAATCGAACCCAGGTCCTCTGCAAGAGCAGTCGATGCTCTTAACCGCTAGGCTATCTCTCCAGCCCCATCAAAGAAGTATTTTAACATTCCATTATTTAATATTGAGTTGAGAGTGTTAAATAATAATGTCATACTATTAAAATGTATGTTGTACATAAGGGAGTAGAATGTGGATCCAAAAGATGGAAAACAGAGGGACTGACTCAGGGAGGGAAGTGAATATCATGAGGATATTATCTAATTGAACATTACTAATTAATCTCATTTAGCTGGGGATTACAGTTACTCATAAAGGGATAATCTTTTCAATCAAACTTTTTAAAATAAAATTTTTTTGTCTTGTAAATAGTTTAAAGCACAAGCTATAATAGGCATACACATTATATAAATTTAAAAGTACTAATTAGTAGTAATAGTTAGATTCCTTTGTAATGTAAATAAATAATGCATTGAGCTGAGCATGGTGGCACACGTCTTTACACCTAGCACTTGGGAGGCAGAGGCAGGTGGATCTTTGTTAGTTCAAGGCTAGCCTTGTCTACAGAATAAGTTCCAGGACAGCTGGGGCTACAGTGAGACCCTGTCTCAAAAAAGACCAAAAAATAATTAAATAAACAAATAAATAAATAAATAAAAATAATGCATCATAGTGCTTCATGGCTTCAAAATACAGCATTTCAGTCAGCAGTGTAATATGAATTATTATTTATATTTGATACCTTTGCTTAGTAACATAATATACCAACATATTACCCCAAAAGGGTGGATCTATTTCAGCTGCATGGTGTTCTCAACAGATAATCACTCCAGCCTAATCATTTTAGAAGGAAGTAGATAAGCAGTTTATCACTGTGATCTGACTTTTTAGGCCCACTTAACTTACTTGCAATATGACAGGCATCAAAAGCTCTTAAAGTTGGCTTGTTAACTGATTGGCAAAGAAATTACTACACCTAACAAGGTCTTCAAAGAAAATACCTTTCTATTTTTGTACTATAGAAATACCATTGTTCATGTATTCAAAAGTCAAGCATACTTCATTGATTTTATTAGACAAAATAGAGTTATTCTATACTCTCCCTAAATTCATCCAACAGTCATTTGGATACCAAATTCAATTGGAGTATTTAAGACAGAAATTTTGGGTATAACTTTGTAAACTGAATTTTAAATGCATTTTCAAAGATATTAAGAATATTAAATTATATTATCCTTTGAGTCAAATAAGAAAATAATTTATTAATTTAGTTTGTTATTAAACTTTTTCCATAGGTCATACATCATTTATCAGTTGAATCTAGAGTCACTTACCTTTCCATACCCCCCACTCAACCCGAGTCCCTGCACTCTGCCATACATGCACTGCATCTTTTTCTGAGTCTTTCCAGAGGTTTGTTTGATTTTGTTTTTGTTTTTGTTTTTGTTTTTCAGTTCTTCTATTGTTCTTTCCAAGGGCCAGGGGCTCAGTGGATAACATGCCTGACTATGGATCAGAAGAAAACAATTTCTAAACATGTAAACTGACAATTACTGAATATTTCCAGTTATATCAAGTCAGAAACTTATCCTGTTAATTTGAACAAAGAGAAATCTGAAATATTTAAGTACTTTGTATATGTAGAAGATTTATAAGTATAAAATTATAAAGTTTCCATTTAGATATCAGCTTTAAAGTGTTACATTATACCCAAGAGAAGTAAAAGAAACTGGTGAGTTTGATTTTTGCTCCTCTGTATTTGATGGATCATGATATGCAAAATCTGTGCATTTCTTAGAATATGTGTTACATGACAACCCAGTTTTACCTCTTTAAATGGTAGGTGAATTAATCATCTTCATTTTATAATTGGGTCAGACTATGACTTAAAGGGACACATTTTCCATAAAACTCTTGGGAACCAAAAATTAGAACATATTTTTCCTAAGAGAAAGTGAATATCTGTATTTTCCCTGTGGTAGAAATAAAATAAGTTACTGAAAGAAAATTCATTTTCACTTAAAAGAAAATGGGGTACAGGCCACATATTTTCCAATAGAATCGTTGTAACACAACAGAGCATATCTTCAAATCAAATTGGAATATTACCATCATAAAGTCAGAGAACAAACCTAGGGTGTACCATTAGGTCTGTAGTTACTATGAGATTATGTGAGAGATATTTTCTAAAAATATATGGCATAGAAAAAGCTATACTTTGTGAAGGTAATTTTTTTTCTTATTTTAGCTATGGTCCTTTTCCCAATACCTACAGAAGTCTTACCTGCCCCAAAGGTATACATATAAACAAATATCCTCCCCAATAAATATGTGTAAAAGATCTCAACACACAAAGACTATATGGCCTCAATTTTTCTTTAGGTTTGGAGCACTTTGTAAGTACAAAATGTTAAGGTTTGACTTTTCTACATAGTGTACTTAAGACCCCCAAAAGATTTTAGGTTCAGTTTGTAAGTGTCAATTCTAAATTGTTTATAGAATATTAATAAGAAATTCTGTTCTCAGATATAAAATAAGTGAAATTCTTAGGATAATTAATAGTTAATTTTTAGAAATTTACTAAATGTAAAATTCTGGAGAGTATACACAAAGAGAAAATCATAGAAAGAACATAAAACATAAAATACCAAGCAGAAAGTGTTAATACATCTACTCTGTTGGTCTAATATGTGAGCCTGATGGAAAAAGAGGATGCTGATTTTGAAAATATTTTCCCCTTGCCTTTTTGTACCTACAATGATACACATTTGGAGAATGAAAACAATCTTCACAAAAGATGATATTTCTTCCATGTAAATTAAAAACAAGAGTGATATATATATATATATATATATATATATATATATATACATATATAGTCACCTTCACAAACAGATAACATTTGCTCACATGGCTTCTTAGGATTCTGTTTTCAGCTTATCTTTTCTCACTTTAAGGAAATAAAATGACTTGGCCAAAGAGAAGATGCCATATTTTTTAAGAAGTGCTTTTATCCAGTTGCTCAATTCACCATTTCATTTCCTTATTTTCTGAACAAATAAAATTCTTCAAGTCATTACATAGAGCCAAGGAATCAAATGTATTGGAATTCCACAGTTTGAACATTTATGCAAATGTGTACATGTTGGCAGGTTACTTAAATTCATATTACAAAGATATCCAAACTTTTGTCCAACTTGCTTACATTCATAAATATGGAAAATTTATGTGTTCAAAAAAGGCTGCTGTAGACATATCAGCTTCAGCATACAAGGTCAGATATCTGTTTTGAGAAACTTATTTATAAAAGACTGAGTTTGCCAACTGAGAATAGTTTTCCCACAGACAGGACATTCTTGATCCAACCCTTACAAATTGATACGAAAGTGGTACACTAATAATCCTGTAACTCATCCCCTTAGCTTACTAATTTAGCCCATAAAATTGCTTCCATAAGGAAAGGGACAGTAGTTCATTGGTTTTTCTTTAGTCACTAGCATATAACATACAAAATATGTAAAGGGAACATTTTTTAAAAATATGAAGTAACGTGAATAACACTTTTTTATGTGTATGAATGTACTGTCTGCATGTAGGTTGGGGCACCCATGTCATGCAATGCCGCGGAGGTCAGAAGAGGGTGTCGGATTCCCCTGGAACTGGAGTTAAAGACGGTTCTTAGCCGCCATGTGAGTGCTGGGAATTGAACCTGGGTCCTCTGCAAGAGCAGTTGGTGCTCTTAACTGCTGAGTCATCTCTCCAGCCCCAGTGAATAACACTTTTAGATGAACAGTTGAACAGCTTTTTTTGTTTTGTTTTGTTTTGTTTTTTAGTGTAAAAGACCAAACTTAGAGCCTTGTCGATTCCAAGCAAGTATCTTTCCCTTGACCAATATCCCCAGCATCAATTCCTCATTCCTTTCATCCTTAATAAGGTGACTTTCCAAATGTTACATACAAACAGACATAGAAAAGCAACTACAACTGTGCTGTGAAAAGGATTACTCTCTGTTCAGAACCAAATATAACACTAAAGTCCTTAAACTATGCGCTTAAGCAAAATATATCAATACAGGAGCTCTGACATCAGTAATGGATTATTCCACCAGGGAGATGTTGGCCAGGGGATCTAAGGCCCCACAAAAGGTAAAGGCTCCTTGCCTCTAAACTGGGATACCTGCAAGAAGAGAGGCGATAAGGCCCTGCTGCTGAAGACCTGATGTTAACATGGGAAAGATGCATTGAGACCACACATGCAAGTGTACAGATGGCCTCTGGAATACCAGAGAGTGTTACCAAGGGCCACTAAACCAATAAAGCAAATACGGGTCTCCTTGAGTCAAGCAAGACTCCACCGTCAGCACCAGCTACACCTCACCTGCCTGGAAATAATGTGCAGCAGAGGCAGCCATATGCCTGTATATCCCAAATCTAATTGGCTATTGGCTCTCTCCTTGGAGGAATGACCCATGGCTGATGCCACAAGCTTACATCCTCTACAGGTTAGGAGATATCATAAGCCACAGTAAGACCCCGTCATATTTAACAGGAAAAAATGTAGTTCGTGGATCAACATCTCATCTAAACATATATGTCTATAACAAAGTAACCTACCATAACTATTAATGCTGCTTAAATACCTATATATCTAATTGCTTGTGCTTCATTAGTAGGATCGAAAGGTTATTCCTGGACAGACTGTCAGCCCATGAAAGGAAACAGCCAGAATTGACCAGAATCCAAGACAACAGCTCCAGAGAGAGTGGACTGTTCTGCTTCTCATCCACTTGTGCCCCTTTTCTAAGCCCAGGGAATAATCTGCGGAAGAGGGGGCGTGGTAGAATGTAAGGGCTGCGATTGGGGTGAAGGGTGAAACTACAGCAATGTAGTCTGGACCCTCATTTGATTAACCTGATTGAACATACAACCCCTCACCCCCCGCTGGAAGGTGGGGCTGTGGGTGTTTGGGCACAACAGCCTGCAAATTGGTTTTACATGAAGGATGCTTGTACTCATGGATTATCACTTATAGCTACAAAAAGGAAAAAAAAACTGAGAGAGATATGCACGACAGTCATGGCAGAATGCATGATCTCGGTTGGGGTGGGGTTGGGGGTGAAGGGAAGGGGAGATATGCCTGAACTGAATTGGAAAATGATGTATGAAATGCACAAAGCATCAATAAAAAAATGTTAAAAAAAATAAAAAAAGAAAAAGAAAAGAAAAGCAACTACAGACATTTCACAACATGACTTTCTGGCAGCTATAACATCTTGAATCAGACTGGATATGAAAGGAAATGTATATTCATTTTTTCTAGCTAAATTCGTAGAGGTGAAGCAAGAGCTCTGTAATTTTTCCACAGTCCTATCTCAAAATAAAATAGTGCAAGGAATGTAACAATTCTGTGGCATCCAGTATGTAACACTTCAGGAAGATGACTGGACAGGCACTCCTACAAATATCTTTGTATGTTCTCATGAAGTGAAGTTTGCTCCAATTACTCTTGTTTGGCCCCTGGCAGGCAGACCACTGTGTTTTTTAATTGTCGTTACAGAGGTAGTCTGCGACTATCAAACCAGGAATCAAATGGAAAGAGCTTCTTGCTATGATTAAAAATGAATAAACTGTGGGACTGGAGTGTTATTCACTGGGGCTGGAGAGATGACTCAGCAGTTAAGAGCACCAACTGCTCTTGCAGAGGACCCAGGTTCAATCCTCAGCACCCACATGGCGGCTGAGAATCATCTTTAACTCCAGTTTCAGGGGAATCTGACACCCATTTCTGCCCTCTGCGGCATTGCATAACATGGGTGCACAAACCTACATGCAGACAGTACATTCATACACAGAAAAAATAAATAAAATTTAAAAAAATGAACAAACTGAAAAATACATTTTGTAATATAATGAAAAGAGGATCTGAAGATGAAATGGTTTGGAATCCAGTTGTTCCACCTATCAGTTTGTGAAAGTTTAACAAAGCAATTGTTACTTTCTTCATATTTTGTGAGCCTAAAATAATGTTAAATACATCTTTCATACATTTCAGATTTTAAAATTAATGCTTACAAAGCACTATATCTAGCCAAGTAAATGATAGGCGCCTATAATATTTTAAAGGTAACTACAGCCAATAGAGAATAGGGGGTTCCTAAACTATCTGCTGGAGCTCCTCACAGTTGCTCTCTCGCTAAGACCATTTATATCTGGATTCTAATGTCTCAAATTCCGAAACTAATTGTTCTTTCCCTTCAGCAAGTGTGAAAAGTGTTCTCTGCTGGGAAGAGTGCTATATTCTTTTATAATACCAGTACTCAAGAGGCAGCAGCAGGCAGATATCTGTAAATTTGAGGCCAGCCTCTTCTACATACTGAGTTTCAGGTTAGCCAAGGTTACAGTGTGGCCCTGTGTATAAATAATCATAAAAATAAATAAATAGGGGCTAGAGAGATAGCCTAATGGTTAAGAGCACCGACTGCTCTTGCAGAGGACCCGGGTTCGATCCCCAGCACCCACATGGTGGCTGAGAACCGTCTGTAACTCCAATTTCAGGAGAACTCCAGTTCCAGGGGAATCCGAGACCCCTTCTGACCTCCGCGGCATTGCACGACACGGGTGCACAAACCTACATGCAGACAGTACATTCATACACATACAAAAATAAATAAAAAATAAAAATAAAAAAATAAAGAAAGCAAAGAAAGAAACACTACGTTCCTGGAAACTATAAGAAATAAATCCAGGAATGTGGAAGAACTGTCCTGGATCCGGGCATATCTTGGGCATGTGCAAGCACAATATGCCTTGCACGCTAGACAATGCTATACATGCCACTTGACGCAAGCACTGGTTTGGTGTCATGAGCCAACTTGTTTTTCTGAAGGACATTTTCTTCAAAGAATATCATCCTTGCTGGTGGGGCATACCACCATTCGATGGTATGGAGGTCCTGAACTGGTCGCTGGGATGTGGGGCCATATGGTATAAAGGCTGCATGCCCCAGACCTATATAAACTGTTGTTGCATAGAATAAACAGATTTTCAACCTTTGATGTGGTCCTGAGATGTTACTGTAGTAACCCAAGACCATACTCTCTTCAGCCCGTTCAATTGCAGGACTGATGGTGTGAATAGGAAGCAAATATTTTCTGAATTAAAAAAAAAAAAAAACAAAACACCTCAGATCTAATAGACTGTCTACTACACAATATACAACAAATGTAATGTTTTTAAAATTTTAGTCAAAAGTATTAAGGGTAGATAAGTAACGTAACCATAACATTGAAGAAACACAAAGCAAGATTAATGAAGTATATAATAAGAGAAAATTGACATAAACTGCACAAATGGCCTCTTTATAGAGCATTGCCTGTTATGCCTTCCAGCTGTCTGCAGCTTGGATGAAGTAGCAATGGGCTGAGAGAAAAGTGACAGAGGTGTTCACTTCTTTCCAGAGAATAAGACAATAGGTGTGATAAGTATTAAATTTGTGATTTCACTACTTACCTATTCATCATTATTTTAGGAAGCTATGCTAGGTAGCTTTAAAAATAATGAAATATTTAGAAAGTAAAGCCATATAGAAGGATGAAAACAAGAAAGTAAAACATTTATTTGACTTCAGCATTATGGAAATGAAGATGAGTCATGTATGTGTTAGCTGGTACTAAAATACACAAATAATGTCTGGATGAAAATTATATTATTTAATTTTTAGTACATGAGCAATAAAAATATAGTCATAATTCAATTTGTGTCCATTGTCTTAACAAATTCAAATATTGTTGGAATTATAGTGGGAGCATAAGAAAGAAAGGGTATTACCTACCAACTTCAACAAAATGGTGAAAATATCTGCATTGTGACAGATACGTTAGTCTCACTAAGGAAATTTTCAAATGACAATATTTCATAGTATCTCTCATGTTAAGAGAGTATCAATTCAGCCACACCCCAGTGCCAATTATTTCCTAAAAGCATAACATTTTCTATACCTTCACATGGCTGAATACCAATTCATTGTGAATATACTGCAATGTGTTGGAAATCAGTTAGTGGCCACTTGAAGTGTTTGGTTTGCTCAGCTGTTGTAAACAGCACTGCCATAAACACTGGAGTGCAGATGTGTCCTTGACATTTTACATAACTTCCATATGATATTTAGATTTCAAATCATATGTCAGTTCTGTTTATAATTACTCAAGTAGCTTCAATTCACTTTCTATAATGTTCCTACTAATTTACAATCTCACCCACAGTATCCAAGTATTTTCTCTAGTTTATTTTTGTCCACTTTCTTGTCAAAATATTTTAACGTATTTTTTCTTTTTGCTATCAACTATTCTTACCAGAGTGAGTTTACAACTTGAGTACATCTGGAGCTCATGATTTCAAGATAAATAAATGAGGATCAGGTAATCCAGGGCTTTGTGACCCTACTCAGATATGGAATATAGACACATTGATCTCACAGAAACTGAGTGTAGAATAGTGTTTGCCACAGGCAAGGGAGAGAATAGAGGGAAAAAAGATACAGAAGTTAATTTCTAGGTACTAAGCTACATTTAGTTTGAAAAAGGGTGTTTCCAAGTTCTATGGTACAGTGTTCCTCTATAGAAAATAACAATGTCTTATGAATTTCAATAAGCTGAAATAAAGAACTTTGAATAGGGGCTGAAGAGGTAGCCTAGCAGTTAAGAGCACCGACTGCTCTTGCAGAATACCCGGGTTCGATTCCCAGCACCCAAATGGCGGATAAGAACCGTCTGTAACTCCAATTCCAGGGGAATCCGAGACCCTCGTCTGACCTCTGCAGCATTGCACAACATGGGTGCACAAACTTACATGCAGACAGTACATTCATACACATACAAAAATAAATAAAATAAAAAAAAAGAACTTTGAATATTTTTGGCAAAAGGAATGAAAATAAATGATGAAATAAATTATATTATCTTATTTAAATATCATACAATGCACTATGAATCAAGATGCCCAATAGGACCCCATCAATAAATAATGTATTATTTATTTTTCATTTGTAAATTTAAAATGTAAATTTTTTAATCAGTCTAACCCTGAAATTGTTGTTTTATTATCATTATTATTTTGTCATTGTAAACTTATTTGTAGTATTGCCTTTTTCCTATTTTAACAACATAGAAACAAAGAGCTATTAAACCTTATTTGTAAAGCTTACACCTATTTATTATAATGTTTACCCAATGAGTGACTTAGAAAGGCTTTTATATTCTGAGGCATACTTTGTGTTAAAATTTTCCAAAAACTAGGCAATTATGTATGATGATTCTTCTACAAGCATGTAATATTGGCAGGAAAAGATTCTGATAATGTTGGCTTCATGCATGAAATTAAACAAAATGAAACAAATGCCAGGACTGTACAAAATCTTCTCATGCATGCAATAAATGAATGAATGGAACCAAGAATGTGTCAACACTAAACTTCATCAAACCTCAGAACTTATTCTCAAAGGCCAGTGACCTTTTTTGAAATGTAACATTTTCTAGTACAAAATAATGCTAGCGTGGAGACTTCTTTCTCTTTGAAAGAATTAAGTTTTCTTGCAATTCAGGCTTTATGTGAATGATATGAGCTCACACAAGCCTGACTTTGTCACTTTCAGTATTTAAATAGATTTTCCCTCTCTGAACTTCTCTTATCATTTACATTTGGTGTACAAAGGATATTTTTCCAGTAAATGTTTAAAAATTATTTAATTGTCATTAATATAAAAAATGAGAGCAAAACATGAAGGAGAAGGGATAGTTAATTTTTCATAGTGAAGAGAGAAACATTTCAAAGTAGTCTTTAATGGATTTAAGGTGGTTTCCCATTACACCACTAATCATACAATGATTAAATACTATAGAAATTATTTAACACTTGTCTAGTTTCACTAGATTCTTAGACCGTCAATTACAGGACTCAAATATAGGATACATAAACCAGATTCCTTCTTGGCATACTTCTTTAGATCCTTCTTCCCCAACCACTGCTTTTAAGGCCATAAGATTCTAGGTTAACATTCAAACCTATGTTCCCAAAACTATGTTGCCAAAGCTATGTTACCAATCAGTAACTTTGTAATGAAAAAAATTAAAGGTTTTCCATGTTACTCAAGTCTGTCTGCTAACTGTTTTTAATGAGACTCTGCATGGCAACCATGAAAATCTCTCTCATGAGCTGACTTGATTTCACTTTCTCTTCCCTGCTCGCTTTGCTGTCATGGCCACTGTAGCTCTCACTCTAGCTGTCTCCTTCCTCTATTTTTTCTCCTCTCCATTACTTCTATCATCACTTCTTCTTTTCTTACTAAAACACATACAACCAGGCAAACTCGCATAAGACTGCAATCCCAGCAATGGGAAAGCTGAGGATAAATATCCTCAGATTGGAGCCAGCATCATATAAGCAATGAGTTCAAAACAGCTAAGGCTGTAGTGTCTTGAATAGACAAAATATCATTCAGGGTTTATTTTCTTTATAGTCGTATCTGTTTGTTCTGTGAACTATGTTTAAATAGAGACAGAAAGTTCAATTGTGGCAGCAGACAGCTCTGTAGCTGGAAAACCACAGTTGATTCTACTGTCCACATTAACAAATTTGCATGAAAGAGCAGTTTAATTCAGGTTCAATTTCTTCTGCCCTAGTAACTCTGGAGTTTTCAATCAGTCATTGATGATCTTCTAATAAGTATAGCCTGGCTATGTTCTTGTCAATTGATTTGTCCCATATGTTTTCTCCCTGTTTTTAGGGTTTGTATGAGATTTAAATGGATTCACTAAAGCTAATTCCCATCGTTTTGGCAGCACCCAAGTACATGATTTCCTCATTTTCAAATAATCACTTTGATGCAGAGGCTATAGGGGTCATGCATCAATATATTGACTAGCATATCTCAAAACATTCAAATGCAAACAACCATATATTTGATGCCAACACTTGATTATACTGACAAGAAGTGAAGGTCATATTTTTCAATTTAGAATTCTGATGAGTAATCAAGTCCATAAAATTCTCAACTAATGAAAGTCTTGGTGAGAATGGTTCAGCAGTTATAAGCACTGGCTGCTCTTGCAGATGATCCAAGTTCAGTTTACAGCACCCATAGAGTGGCTAATAACAGTACCTACCTCCAGTTCCAAAGGATCCAACATATCCTTCTAACCTCTGCAGGCAATGTACATATGTGGTACACTTCATACAACCAGACAAAACACTCATACTCATGAAATAAAAATAAATTTTGTTTTTAAAAGATTTTATCTAGTCAAATGCAAAAATAATAACATAGACAAACCCCGTTACAAATTTAAAAATTTCATATGAATTAAATAAAAGCTAAAAAGTAAAAAAAATTAGAGCTCAAACTAAGACCAAGATGATAATAAAGTAGAATATTTTGAGTAAAGAATACTTTCCTTTGTGGGAAAAATATATGTTTACAACATGAATGTTCCATTCTTTTAGATTCAATCAGAACTTGTACATGAGGTCAATAATTTCATTTACTAGAATCAACTCATGCGGTTTGGGAGGAAAACCTTTTGGCAGCAATGAGAGTTGGCTATTAGTGCCAAGTTGACCCAACTACAAGAATCATTTCAGCCCCTTTTAGAACAGAACTGAAAGAAAGCATGGACCATTTACCATGCTCCATGACACTATAAAAGCAGGGTTCCAGAAGGTCCAAACACATATACTGGTAACTTGCCAAGCTATGAAATCTCTGTCATGATTAGTATACATGGAATTCTAAGAAGAATGTAGCAATAGAAACTATGAAAATATGTTAATCCATGAATTATATCTTTTCCTGTTAAATATGACAGGGTCTTACTGTGGCTTATAACATCTCCTAACCTGTAGAGGATGTAAGCTTGTGGCACCAGCCATGGGTTAATCCTCCAAGGAGAGAGCCAATAGCCAATTAGGTTTGGGATATACAGGCATATGGCTGCCTCTGCTGCACAGTATTTCCAGGCAAGTGAGGTGTAGCTGGTGCTGACAGTGGAGTCTTGCTTGACTCAAGGAGACCCATATTTGCTTTATTGGTTTAGAGGCCTTTGGTAACACTCTCTGGTATTCCAGAGGCCATCTGTACACTTGCGTGTTGTCTCAATACATCTTTCCCATGTTAACGTCAGGTCTTCGGCAGCAGGGCCTTATCGCCTCTCTTCTTGCAGGTATCCCAGTTTAGAGGCAAGGAGCCTTTACCTTTTGTGGGGCTTTGGATCACCTGGCCAATATCTCCCTGGTAGAATAATCCATTGCTGATGTCAGAGCTCCTGTATTAATCATTTTCCAATTCAGATCACGGGCATATTTTCCTTCCTCTTCCCCCCCCACCCCCAACCCATCCCAGACCATGAACTCTGCCATAACTGTTTATTGCACTTTCTCATGTTTTTTTTTTTTTTTCTTTTTCAGCTTATATAGTGAGCCCAATACATAGTACAAGCATTCCTCGTGCAACGGAATACCAATCACAGCGCCTGTTGTGCCCACAACTTTTTCCCCCCCTCCCCTTCCACCCCCTGCCCCCCCCCCCCCCCCCATCCATCCTCGTGGGGGGTTCCGGTGCCTCCACCCATGTTGTTTCTTTTTGTTTCATTTATTTTTTTTTTTTTTTTTTTTTTTTTTCAAACCGTTCTGTCAATTTTCCACCCCCCCGACCCCCCCCGCCTGGCCACCTGACTTACATCGCTTGTGTTATGTGTTTGTGTTATGTGTTTTCATTCCCATTCACCCACAACCCGGTCCCTTTTTTTTTTTATTTTTTTTTTTTGTTTTTCTTTTTTTTTTTTTCCCCCCCCGCCCCCTGACCCACTTCGACCACGCTCCGCTCTTCCCCCCGCACCCGCCTTTTTTGGGTGTTCCCTAGGCTTAGAAAAAGGGGCACAGGGGGTTGTCTTCAGCAAACGTTGAAAAACCATGATACTTAAAATATTTGTCCCGTTGTGGGGAGATGGTGTGAGAAAAGTCGGCACATGTTATGCACCTAGAGCCCTGGGAATCTCCACAGACGGCCTACCGTTAGGTGCAAGTTACGGTTTGGTTATGAAACTGCTTGAGGATATAATAACTTGTTAAACTGTGATTTCTCAAAACTCATTTGGTTTTTTGATAATAATTACAACTAAAATATTATCAAGTATGTCAACTATATCTACTTCATTTCTCCACCTTTTTAGTATCTTTTACCTTA